>LZPO01087800.1:32808-54749 GCA_001675575.1 Neotoma lepida | reverse complement strand
TTTTTGGTTTTTCGAGGCAGGGTTTCTCTGTGTAGCTTTGGCGCCTTTCCTGGAACTCACTTGGTAGCCCAGGCTGGCCTTGAACTCACTGCCTCTGCCTCCCGAGTGCTGGGATTAAAGGCGTGCGCCACCACTGCCCGGTGAAAAAAATATTTCTAAAGCATAGAATTTATAAAGATGTTTCTATAATATATTAGTTCTTATAACTCCAATGAAAAGACAAATAAGTTTAAAATAGGCAAAAGAGGGGCTAAGGAGATGGCTCAACTCTTTCTAGAGTATAGACTGCCCTTGCAGAGGACTTGGGGTCAGTTCCTAGCACCCCATCTGCCTGTGCTCCAGGGAACTGACTGATATACTCTCAGGCCTTCACTGGTACTGCATGTACACACACAAACCCACATGTACACATAATTAAAAATAAATAAATAAATCTTTGAGCCAGATGTGGTGGCGCATGCCTTTAATTCCAGCACTCAGGAGACAGAGGCAGACATATCTGTGGATTCAAGGCCAGTCTGGTTTGCATAGTGAGTTCCAAGCCAGGTAGGTCTACATAATGAGATCCTGTCTCAAAACAAAACAAAGCAAAAAACAAGCAAAGGATTAAGCATTTCTCAAAAGAAAATGCACAAATGGGCTATAAGAAAAAGGTATTTGCTACCTATGGTCATCAAAATGTAAATTATAACCAATTTGAGATACTGTCTCACCTATGAAAGTATTTCTAAAGGGAAGACAGTAGGAAGTGTTGACAAAATTTTGAAGAAATGGAAGTTCCCATACATTTCTGAAGTAGACAACAGACCAATATGTCTGAAGACTCCAACAACAAACCAAATCATAGAGCCCATTAGAGTACCATGACCCACTGAATCCACTTAGTGCTGCCCCTTTCCCATCTATGCTGGGATTTTGGCAGGCTTGATCTTGTGCAGGTCTTATGCACACTGTCACAGCTGCTGTGAGTTCATGTGTGCAGTGGCCCTGTCACGGCCAGAAATCACTGTTCTTTAGCAGTCGATCACTGTTTCTGGCTCTTAGAATCCTTTTGCCCTTCTCTCTATGCTGATCCCTGAGCCTCGGGTGTAGAATGTATGATATAGGGGTCCTATTTAAAGGTGACCACTCTATACTTTCTTATTCTCTGGACATTGTCCAGTGGAGTCTTATGGGTATACAGATAAGACCTTAGATTATTTATTGAGCAGTATATTTATTGAGCAGAAGAATACTAGTAGATTCTCCTCTAGGGCCTATGACCTAGCCAACCTCTAATTTTTGGTGCAGTTAACAGTACCAGGTATGAATTCCTAGTTGTGTAGCAGGTCTTGAATCCAATGAGTGGTATTATTTTTAATATTTGTGTCACTATTGCACCACAGGGCATATATTGCCATGCCAGTGATTATTGTAGCTTGCAGAGTTTATGGTTAGGTAAGACTGTTGATGACTTTTCACACATAGTAGTGTACCTAGAACATTCAAGTATTATGAAAGCCAGCCAATAGGGATGAAGCTTCCAGGTTAGTACCCGCTTGATTTCTTCATGTTCTGTGACTCAAGTATGTGGTTACTTCAGCAATAGGGTCTTACCAACAAGTTCTGAAAGGTCACCAAGAGCAATGATAATAGCCTGTTATATTTGAGGGGGCATCTGTGGGACTCCACTGATCAAGAACTCAAAAAGAGGCAGCCCATACCTGACACTGTGGACGTTTTATTTAATATCCTGTGGTATCTGTAAGAGGCATTGTCCCCGGGTAATATGGTAATGCCATTTAAGCTTCTTTTATATGTGTATATATTTTAAGAAACTTCTACAGTAGTAGGTTTCTATATGACTTTTTCAAAGGTCTTTAGTGTTATTACGTTGGTTAGTTTTTGTCAACCTGACACAAACTAGAGACACCTGGGAAAAGGAATTTCAGTTGAGGAATTGCCTCCATTAGAATGACCTGTGAACATGTCTGTGGGGCATTGTCTTGATTGACGGTTGATGTGGAGGGTCCAGTCCACTATGGATGGTGCCATCCCTGGGCAGGTAGTCCTTATTTTTATAGAAAANTTGACTGAGTATGAACAAGAGAGTGAGCTAGTAAACAACACTCCTCTGTNGTCTCTGCTTTCCTGACTGTAGGTCTCAGTTGGGTTCGTACCCTGACTTCTCTCAATGCTGGGCTGTGACATGGAAGTGTAAGCCAATTAAACCCTTTCTTTCACCTTAGTTGCTTTTGATTAGCATTCTGTCACAGCAGTGGAGACACAAACTAAGAAAATTATCCCTCCCTATAGTCTTTCCTCTACCCTATTTTCTCATTCTCCACCCTATTTATCTCTTCCTGTTTCATTATTCCCTCTTCTTCCTTCACACCACCTTAGTTAAGATGTCATCAGCTTCAAAATTATTATTACTATAAGGTCTTTTATGTAAGCTTTGAAGTAGTCACAAAGATAATGTGGTAAATATACAAAGATAAAATTGTCAAACATAACCACTACCAAAGGATCATCAAATTACAAAGGAAGAAAAGAAGTGAGAAATAATGGAAACAGACTAGAAATCAATCAGAAAACAAAATAAATAGGTGCCATTCCTAACCTATCAATAATTTGTTTTAAAAGAAAATCAGTTATATGCTCTATTAAAAAAATATCTGAGTGGCTGAATAAATACAACAATATGCAACTACCTACAAAAATCTTAAGATACAGCTTTAAAGACACATAATATGAAAACAAATGAAGGGAAAAGATACTCCATGAAAATGGCAAGTGGAATAAATCGGGGTGATCATTAATTATTAGACAAACTAAGTGAAAAACTATCACAATAGGCAATATCATGGATGTGTAACTTGTTCTTGGATAAAGTAAAGAAACAGCTATTCACACAGGTAAAGAGGGCAATGACAGATCAAAGAGAAGGTTCTATTCAAGTCCGGCTTGATGAATCAATGTATTTATCAGCATTACTTGCAGGAGAATGGTTGTCTCAAGGGCACCTTCATCACCAAAAGTCCCACCTTCAGCATGGATAACTCAGGAAAAGCTACACTATTGAAGTATTCCACTTCCAGTCCATCTTCTGCCTCCTCTAAATCCTAGTAACCCTCATGACTATATGTAGTTGAGGCAGGAAGGAGTGGCACCTATAATCTCAAGTAAAGATCTTGTGACCCTTCCCTTTCCCTCCATAAATGCATGCCGATAGCCTCATTGCCATTACTACCGACCTAACTATGAGCTATATTTTCTGCTTATTTCTGCAGGCCAAGATCTCCTATAGGTTACAACAACTAATTCTACTTCGTGTTGGTGGTGGTCATGTTAAGCTCAGAGGAACTAGATGCACTCTAGCCATATAATGGTAAAATGGTCATTGAGTAAAAGGATGGGACAATTATAAATGCATATTCACGTCAGAGCCCATGAATTTGTAAAACAAATATTAACAGAATTGAAGGATGAAATTGAAAGAAATACCATATTAGTACTCCACTTTCAACAATAGATGGATCATTCATCAAACAAACTCAATAAAAAAGGGAGCAGTTATAAATGAAACAGCCCATCAAACAACAGAAGAATCTATATTCTTCTCAAGTGTACATGGAACATTTTGTAAAACATGTAAAATATTAGACTACTGCTGTGAGTACACTATATCAGAAACATTAATGTGTTTCTGTCTCTTCATAATATCAGAATTTATTGAGTAACAATAAATTCACTAGGTATTTATCATGGTTTCAATGGCAATAACTTGCTAGGTAAAACTGCTTTTTTTGGTGACCCTGGCTGAGGTGAATATAAAGTTTTTTATGACAATCTTAATCACTAGTATTAACCTTCAGGTTATTCCTTACACACACACCACTCTCTGTGTATATGTTAGGGAAACTATTTCTGTGATGAAATACCCTGACCAAACCAACTTTGGGAGGAAAGGGTTTATTTCTCTGCTTCCAAATCACTGTTCATATTGAAGGAAGTCAGGACAGGAACTCAGAAGAGGTAGGAACCTGAAGGTAGGAACTGATTCAGAGGCCATGGAAGAGTGCTGCTTACTGGCTTCCTTACTGTTTCAGAGGTTAGTCCTTACAATCATAGAGGGGAGAATGGTTTTGGAACAGTAGCTGGGAGCTGCATCCTGATCTCTAGACAGAGAGAGAGAGAGAGAGAAAGAGAAAGAGAGAGATGCTGGGCCTGGTATAGGCTTTTGAATCCTCAAAGCCCACCCCCAGTAACATGCTTCCTCCAATAAGACCACATCTCCTAATTCTTTTAATCTTTCTCAAGTAGTGCCACTCCTTGATGACTAAGCATTCAAATATATGAGCCTTTGGGGTCCATTCTTTTTCAAACAACCACAGTGTGTGTGTGTTATACCACAAAGAGTTAGAGAGACGTTTCAGAGAAACCAAAGCTAGGAAACCAGATGCCACAGTCTTTGCATTGCTAACAAATATTGAACCAAACTGTGAGAAATAAGCTGAAGAAATTGTGATGACTCTGAGTTGGCATTGTAAGTACATGTTTGAGAATAAAGCTATATAGTTGAATGTACTGAAAAGGCAAAAGATAAATTCTTAGATAAATTCCATTTACTTACCACAACTTTCCAACAAAGGAAATCTTAGGACCTGAGGGCTTCACCACTGGATTCTAATTTATGTTATGAAAGCAATATTATGCTAATATGCTAATACCAAAACCAGACAGAAGCAATTGCTGGCCAGTATCTTTAATAAACATGTTATAAACATTCTCTACAAATTACTAGCAGGCAGAATTCACAGGTGCCTACACTGGGGTAAGTGGGATGAATCTCCAACATCCATGTAAAAAGCCAGCCATGGCTTCAAGTGCCTGTAATCCCGTTACTGGGGGAATGGGAGACAGACAGATCCTAAGGGCTTGCTGGCCAGGCAGCCTAGCCAAAAGAGTGAGTTTTCAGCTCAGTGAGAGATTTTGTCTCAAGGCAATGGACTAAGAGTAATTGAGAAGTAAAAGAGAATGTATCAGGGCATCCTGCCCTGATCATTTGCACACATATGAGCACACTATCACACACACACTATACAGACCCCATGTATGCTCATACAACATACACACTGTCATACATCATGATTAAGTGGGATTTATTCCTGAAATGCAAGCTTGACTTGACAATGTACAAATAAAATTTGATATATTACACTGACAGAATGAGGTATAAAAACAGGCATTACTAGAAGAAGAAAAGACTTTTGAAAAAAATTCAAATTTTCCATTGTTAGAAAACTTCTCTAAAAATTAGTCATAGAAGGATTATAGTTTCATGTAATATATTTTCCACATATGACAGGCCTACAACTAACACTGTATTCAGTGATGAAAGGCAGTCTTTTCTATAAGATTAGGAACACAAAGACATTTTCACCATTCTGAAATGAAAACTTCCCCTGTCCAGTCTCTGTACAATGACCTACTTCTCTATGGATCTCCCTGATTTTGGACATACTCAAATGTCCATCAATAGGTAAATGGTTAAATGAATGATGGTACATCCATGTTATGGGCTCTAATTTATAACAAAAAGGATCGCTTGATAAATCTCCAGGAATTATGCTGAGTAGAAAGCTGATCATATATGATTACATTCTATATGACTCTATATAACTTTTTAAAAATTATATAACTATAGAAATGGTCACCAGCAATAAGAATGTGCAAGGAATATCAGGAATGGGAAGACACTAAGAGAGTGTCACAGTAAGTAGACAGAACAAGAGATCTTGTGTCTATTTTAGTTCTTGCTGTGGTGGAAAATACACAAGCCTACATGTAAAATTGTGTCAGTCTCTTTCCCGCTGGGCTGTGGTGGCACATACCTTTTGTCCCAGCATTCGGATCTCTGAGTTCAAGGCCATCCTAGACTACAGAGTGAGTTCCAGGACAGCAACGAGAAAAAAAACAAAGAAACCCTGTCTTGGGAAGAGAGAGAGAGAGAGAGAGAGAGAGACAGGGAGAGAGAGAGAGAGAGAGAAGGTCTCTTTCCCATAGAAAAAGGAACAAATGGAATCTAAATGTAAAACACAACCCTTTACAGTTGTACTTCCCAAAATGACATGTTTATGTATAAAACAAAATAGGTATAAGAGTTAAGTTATTGTGAAGTAAATGTCATGAATTGTTTTAATTTTATGGCATACTAGACAATTTGCAGCATATTAATTGAGTATTGCTGACTTTAATCCTGTATGAAAAATTTGTTCGACTTTTTGGTCAGATTTGAGTCCTTTGGTTCTAGGTTAATGAATCTTGCTGATAAGGTATTCCCTTATCTAGGCATTCACATTAATGCTTTCAAGGTATAAATTAATTCATTCATATTACTATAATATATACATACACATGACATTTACTTTGCCCTCAAGAAGCTTGTAATGTCTTTAAAAATAAGACTTATAGGAAACAACTATAATTTACTGCAGATTGTATGATAAGATAATAAAAAGAAAAATATCATTTAGTTGGGAAGGCATGAAGATGAAAATCAAAAAGTCCAAAGAAGGATGTAAGATTTGAGAATTCATGATCTTTGACAAGAAAAAAAATATGTCCTGAAGCTTCCAAGGTAGAAATCTCTAGGAAGCAGCAATTTAAGCAGGGAATTACTTATGGATTAATTAACATTCTTTATTCTGTGTGTAGATACCGCCTCATTGGTTCCTCCTCTGCTGTGTGTGTAATCTCAGATAAAACTGTTGCTTGGGATAGTGAGGCACCTGTTTGTCAGAGTAAGTTGAAATTTTTATTTCTATTTCCTTGACTCATGTACTTTAAATTTTCCCTGGAATTATATATATATATTTTGCAGGGCTGAGATTGAACCCAGGCCTCATGCCTGTTAGGAAGTGCTTTATCACAGATGTAAAACTAAAACCCAGCCGGGCTGTGGTGGCGCACTCGAGAGGTAGAGGCAGGTGGATCTCTCTGAGTTCGAGGCCAGCCTGGGCTACAGAGTGAGTTCCAGGAAAAGCACAAAGCTACACAGAGAAACCCTATCTCGAAAACAAAAAACAAAAAACAAAAAAAACAACAAAAAAACAAAAACAAAACCTAAAACCCTATAAGGGATTTTTAAAATCTTTATTAAAATTTATTTTGTATAATCTATTCTTCAAGTAAATGAAGATGTTCTGGCTAGTTAACTTATATTTGTTTTTCAATCTCTAATATAATTATCATTCTGCTTGGCAAATTAGTATTCTTTTTTGTCGGTATTCTTCAAGGTTAGTGAAGCTATGGACTAACCTACCCTTTCACATATGGAACATTTAAACATACATGTTTTATGTAAAAAAAAAAATCAAATGACAGACTGCATGTATGGTAAGCTCTCATATTAAAAGACAGTATAGCTAGTTATAGCTATGTCTATACTTTTATCTGTCTAATTATGTAAAATTTCTATAACTTAAGCCCACTAAATACCTTTAAGTCCCCAGGGGAAAGCTAGAAGAAATTTTGATATATTAGATAGTACAATATGTCCTGGAGAAGATCGTTTCCTGTTATGTGAGTTTTTCTAGGCCTGTAAACCAATTCAGCCTCTTTTGCAGTGATTCAGTGTAGACTTTTGCTCACCAGACCTGGATCTTATACATAAATCATGTAACACTCTCCATAGTCACATGACGATGGTCTTGGTAGTCAAATCATTCTGTTGTTTCCATAGCATAATTCTCATCTATGAAAATGTCTAAAATGGTTTGAATTTTCATTGATACTAACTCTTCATGTTTGTGGAGTGACTGTTCAAAACTTGTGTGCGTTATTTACTAGTTTATNTTTTATTTTGTAGAAATTCTTGTATGTATTCTCATATTTCCAACAAATAAAACAGTCCTTTGGAAGAGCAACCAATGTTCTTAACAGCTGAGCCATCTCTCCAGCCCCCTGAGTTTATTTTTATGTATGTTGTGTAATAGGGTAAAGGTTTCTTGGTTTTGTTTATTTTTCCTGGTGGACAGGTTATTGATATCACTAATACTATTTATTATAATAAAACAGCCATTCTTGGAGCTTAGGATATACCTCAAGATTGAAACATTTGTATAGCATGTAAAAGGTCATGGGTTCAATCCCCAGAATCCACAAAAAATAATTATTTAATAATTTACTATTTGCAACTATAATGCAGTAATCCCATGGCAGCAAGTCAAGTGATCTTGTATGTTGATCTTCTTCCAAACAGGCTCTGTTTTCTTTATTTACTACATTTTCTTTTAATCATTTTATAGTATTAAATTTTATAGTATTAAAATTTACTCCCTAGCAACATAGAAGCTTCTAACATGGAACTTCTTTAGGACTTATTTGGTGATTCTTGACCCACTGCATTTCTGTATAAAACCTAGAATCAGCTGATTAAACACCAGAGTAAGACTCCTACCTAAATTTGTATTGAGTTTGCATTGATTAGTACATCAATTTGTAAACAATTAACAAACTTATATTTTTGAGTTTTAAATTTATCAGAGTGATAAAAGACTTGAAGACTATCTCTTTCAGCAAATTTAATAATTACATGTAGGATTCATATCTTCTACTAGATTTATTCTTAGATATCATTTTTAAAGTTTCATTTTCAAATTATTTCTAGACATGCAAATTTTGGCCTTGCACCCAAAAATTCCATATTCTTTTAAGCTTACTATATAATCTTACCATCTATAGATTTGACCAAGTTTTGAAATGTTTGTTTTCTTGGTTCTTTTGTGTATGCATTTTTTAGAACCACCAGTACATGTTGACTAGAAGAGATAATATTAGACTTTTAGTGGTCAACTTTTAATAAGATATTCGTTGACCTGAATATACCTTCCTGGACAATGATATAGTCCAAGGAGAACTGGAGAGAGGAAGTGCAAGTCTGTTGGGGGATGCATTGTGGATGCCACTCTGAGTGGCATCAACTTGGTTATTAGTATAAAAAAGGAGAGAAGGATATTCCTGGACTGACAGATAATACTATGCCTCTGTGGTTGGGACCAGAAGAGCAAGCCAAATCTGAAATCTTTCAGTCTCTAAGGAAGATGATGATGCCTGACAATATGTTGGCAGAAAGCTCTTAAACAAAGAAAGTAAGAAGCCCAGGACCAAAGCACCCAAAATTCAGCATCTTAGTACTCCATGTGTCCTGCAACACAGACACTATCATATTGCTCTGAAGAAACTGCACTAAGAAAAATAAGGAGGAGGCTACAGAATATGTTAAATTTTTGGCTAAGAGAATGAAGGAAGCCAAAGAAAAATGTCAAACAAATTACCAAAAGACACAGGCTGTCCTTGGAGAGGGCTTCTACTTCCAAGTCTGAGTCCAATCAAAAATAACTCTTTTTAAACAAATAAATGACCAGACCTTGGAGAAAAAGATATTCTTTGATTAAGGAAATTTTTCCTTATTTCTACTTTGCTGAAAGATTTGTCTTTATTGTGTGTTTTAATTATCATTCTGCATATATGAAATAATTCTGTTTCTCTTTCATTTTGCTTATATGTCACATAGACTTTAAAAGGCAAACCAAGTTGATTTGTAAAACAAGCCTATCTTTGGTTCTGATATGTTACATATTATTATCGTCTACATTTGTTTGTATGCATATGTATATGTGATTGCTAACATTTTTTATCCCATTATAAAGTTTTGATTTAATATTTGAAAATCAGTTAGTGAAAGCTCCATTTTGTTCATTTTACCATTCCATTAAATATTGCTGAATTCAATTTATTAAAATTTTGTTTAGCATATTTGCATTTATATTCCAAGAACTTCTAGGTTATAATTAGCTTTTCTTTTAGTACCATTGTTCAATTTAGGTATCAAGATTATGTTGGCCTCATAAAATGTCCTGGGCATTATTATTTTCTGTTCTCTGGAATAATTCACATAATAATGATGTTATTTTTGCTTACATGTTTCAGTGGTTTCAGTAGTAGCATATTCTAGATCTGAGTGAAGGGAAGTTATTATAACTATTAAGCTTTGAATTGGTGATTCAATTTTCTTAGTAGCTATAACAGTATATTTTACTTCATGTCTTATTGAATTAATTTGGGGTAAGCTGTTTTTCAAGGCATTTGCTCATTTCTGTTCAGTTTTCTTAGTTATCAGTATTATGTTGATCATTGTGTCTATTCATGTTTTGGATGTCTGTAGGTTCTGAAATGATACCAACTTTAAATTCCTGACATTGGTTATAAATTTTTCTTCTCTTTCCTTGGTCAGTTTTACTGGAAGTTTATCAATTCTGTTAAGCTCTTTACAAACAATCTTTTTTGTTTGTTCGTTTTTTGTTTCTTGAGACAGGATTTCCCTATGCAACTCTCACTGTCCTGGAATGCACTCTGTAAACCAGGCTAGCCTCGAATTTAGAGATCCACCTGCCTCTGCCTCCTGAGAGTGCTGGAATTAAAGGTGTGCACCACCACTGCCTTTCTTTTTTTTTTTTTTAAATGAGTTCAGTATTAGAATTCTTGCTTGCCACAATCTTTTAACTTTGTTGATTTTTTCCTAGCATATACTTGACTATTTTCAATTCTCATTTCTGCCATATTATTTCCTTGCTTCCATTTTCTTTGACCTCAACTTTATGTACTGCTCCACTCCTAAATTAATGACATGGACGATTAAGTAATTTGTTTTAAACATTTATTTTTGTAATACACATTTAAACCTATATTTTGTTTCAAACTGTTTTATTTACTTTCCATTGTTATTTCCATTATTACTGTACACAAAAGTTTTCTGAAAAATAGGCTAATTATAAATGTGTTACTTAATTTCTAAACATTGGGAGGTTTTCCGTTTACTATTTTTTACTACTTTACTTCGAAACAGATTGATATTTTATGGCCCAGAATAGAGACAATTTTGATAAAGTATTGCAATGCTCTTAAAATGGATACATAGTGGTTTTATGAATTTTTCTATAAATGTCATCTGGGAAATGTGATTTGGAGTAAACTCTTTGTTTCCTTCTATTTTTTCCTCTCAGTTATTGATGGGAGTATATAAGATATATACATTCATTCTCTAGGGCTAATATAACAAATTATTACAAACTTGGTGACTTAAAGAAGAGAAATTTATTATCTTTCAGTTTGGTGGACAAATGTCTCGTCAAGACATTAGTAATATGCTTGGTTTCTTCTGGAAGCCAAGAGAAAGAATCTTGGATTTTTGCCTCTCTTCTACTTTCTGGAGCTTTCTGGCAATCCTTGGCTTTTTATGGTTTATGAATACATCACTCTGCCTCCTTATCATATTATCTCCTCTGTATTTCACTTCTTTTTGTTGTTTTTGTTTTGTTTTCATTTGTTAGAGACTACTTTTTTAATTTCTATCATCAAGCCCACATAACTAAAAACTTACATATTTAATTCAGTGTGCTACCCTTAAACAAATAAGAAAGCATTAAGTATTTTTTGTTTCTAGACTGATATGGCTGTTGAAAGGTGTAGCCCAGACTGGTCTCAGACTAATGATCATTTTTCCTCCACCTCTTCCACATATTTTACTGTCACTTGCCATCACAGCTGGTACTATTTCCTGAATTCTGTCTCTTATAAAGACAATAAATGCCCTCGTTTACTACATTCTAATGTAAATTGTACTTTTACCATGTCCACAACAATGCAAACAGAACTCCAACTGTGTGACTCTATTTATAGCGTCCTGCTGCTATCTCTCTCTTTTATATTACTTCTTCATGCTTCAGAGGAGATGTTATTGTTTTCATAGGAAAAGCCATTGTTTATATTTACCCTGTAATGAATTTTGCTGCCTTGGCATCCATTTTGAATATAGCAGCCCTACCTGGCCACACTTTCACTTTCTGTGTTTTAAGTTACCCATAATCAACTAGTCCAAAAATCTTAGATGGAAAATTGTAAAAATAAATAATTTGTAAGTTTTAAGTTATACATCACTGTAAAAATATGATGAACTATTATGCTGTCCTTTTCTGTTCTATGCTTATTCCATTGAGGGTAAGAAAAAAAAAAACATCTTTTGCAGTATATCCATTTATACTGTAGATGTGAAATTGTCCCTTAGTCACTCAGTAGCCATCCCATTTATCAGACTACTCTAGGTATCCAGTGTGTGTATTCAAGTTATCCTTGGGTAGTAGCCTGATGCTAGCCACTTTGCCATTCACTTTATCTCAGCATGCAGACATTCAATAATTATGTATCATCATAAAGAAGATGAATAAAACATAGTAAGGTTTTGAGAGAAAGATACCACATTTATATAGCTTACTACATTGTAGTTATAATTCCTCTATTTGTATTACCCTTTTACTGAATGAAATTCATAAATTAAATAATATCCTAGGGCCTGGTACTAGCTGAAATTTCAGGCATCTAATGGTGGTTTTGGAGTGTGTCTCCCATGGATAAGTGGAACCTACTTGATAGCTTTCTCATACCAGGAATAGAAATTAGTCATTCTTGAAGGGAATTCTTGTTCTGCTTTCCTCATCTTCTTTGTTGTGGTTGTTCCAGATATTTGACTCATACAACCACCCCCTGGTGACCACTTTTCTGTGGGACAGCTAGATAAAAGATACTGAATGGTTCTTTGTGGTGATATTCTGTGTTCCCCAATAAAATTTATCTGAGGATCTGAGGAAAAATGGGGCAGCCAGCCACTAGTAGTAAAACAATAGTCTTGCAAGTTAGCACACGCCCCTAATCCGTTTGTTTCTCTGTGACTCCAAGGTTACATTGGGAACTAGGGGAAGGGGGCGGTGGCACACACCTTTAATCCCAACATCAACCTTAAGAGTTCTGAAGGTCCATGCAGACAAGACAGAAAGTGATGTAGCTTGGTGAGGATAGGAAATGAGTTAGAATGGACAGGCATAAAAAGCCGGGTTAGACCAGAAGTCGCTCTCTTCTCTCTTTGCTGCGCTCCTTGGAAGTAGAGGCAGCATTGGTGAGGTGAGGCTAGTGGTGGCTTGCTCCTAATTCCTCTGATCTCTGTCAGATTTTCACCCTTATTTCTTGTTCTGTGTGTTTATTAATAAGACTGGTTAAAAGTTCGTCTTACAGTTCTTCTAACCCCCACATCTTACAGTAGTTTTACTCACATGCATATCCTCTTAAAATTCGTGCCTGCTCTGACTGAGCACACTAGTTAATGGAAACTTACCTGACCAACACTGGGATTCCAATAGAGATTTGTCCCTTAGGACACTCTGGGGCCTTCTTCTCACACTGACTGACCTCTATTTGACTTCATGTATTTCATGTACCCTCAGAGCATACAGAAAATAAAATCATTTCTGTCTTGTTTCTGATCTAATCATTGAATACTGTAAATTAAAGTATACCCATACACAGCTCTTTTAGGTTAGATCCCTCCTACTGTGGCTCTATCAATTCTATATAAAACTATGGTCCTTCAGCCTGAAAAACTCTTTGGGTATTTTTTTTTTTTTTGTATTTTGTAGATCTAGAATTTTATTGTTGAAACACTTTCCCCTTGTGGTTCCTTTTAGTTATTGTCTCTTTCATGGCTGCTATTAGGCTGATGGAATTTGATTTTATAACTCTGGTGTATCTAGATGAAGAATTAGTTGAATTTTGTTGCTCGAATTTGTATGGTATCCCAAATCTCTGATATATTTCATCAGCCTTTCTTCAGTGTTGTGCATGCTTTCATCCCTCCATTCTCTCTGTGTAATGCTGCCAAAGTATATGTCATTCTATACCATAGGTACTGCTACCACAACTGCCTCTTTAAAAACCAGCTAGGAGACAGATTACTGGAGATCATTTATTCAATTCTGGGTTGGGGAAAAATGAGGTAGAAGTTATGCTCCTGTCAATACAGTAAACACAACTCTCACATCAAAGGAGAAAACAGATATTCTGGAGCCAAACATAAATGACCATGACTGGAGAATGCAGATTTAGATTACCCCAAATTCCATGATCCTACATGGCAACATTTGATGTTGTCAATGCAAAAACTACAGCTCTTATCTTAAAAGGAATAAGAAATAGTTTATTCTGGAGCTATTTAAAATGACTATGACCCAGGAAAACAGATTTAGATTACCCCAAATTCTATATTCTAGTGTAGAAGCAGTTTCATAGTTTTATCGAACAAAGAAAGTTATAGGTCAAGGCAAGTTTAAAATAAAATTGTGGGTACATCAGAGAGGCAATTACAAGATGGGGAAAACTTTCTAGAGACTTTTCTAAGATGATAGCTGATGACATTTTTAGCTTTTGAGTTGGTGGAAGCTAGTGGTTTGCTAAGTTAATAGATTCCAAAAGGTTTCTATCTATTAGTCACAAAATGTTAATTAAGACACAGAGGTGGGGAAGGAATGGCTGCCCTGGAGGTCTAGAACTAGCCCAAGATAGTTAGTTAGTTAGCCTCTGGACCTACAACATCCCGATCTCTCTAGTACTGAAGTTTTAATCAGCCAACCAGTCTCTGCATACACAGCTTCTTTTCAGGAATTTCTCCTCACAAAGTTTCTATATTAACAAAACAAAGCAAGTCATAATCAAGGTGCTTTTAAAATACATTGGTGGAAACATTAAATAGGTGGGCTGAAGTAAAGCAGAGAAAGCTCTGCTATAGACCTCAGATGCTGCCTAATGGTATTCCTAGACTTTTGATTAGTAGAAACCAGGGTTATGTTAATATATCCCAAAAATGTTTTTTCCTGTTAATCACAGAATATTAGGTCTGACACAGAAGTAGACAAGGAATGGCTATTTAGAGGCCTAAAGGTAGCCCAAGATAAATTGTTAATTAGGCTCTGAATCTGCAAAATTGTGAGGGACAGCCTTCTTCCACCCCAACCCCTTTCCTTGATAATGTAATTAGCCAAGAGAGTGAGACGATGCTTGGTGCACAAGTAATCTCCAGAGAACCACCTTGCTCTCTCAGGTAGTAAGGACTTCTTCAGACCATCTTGTAGGACCAGGGCTGAGACAATGATCAATGAAAGGAGACTATACCTAGAGCAGGTAGGACCATGGCTGCTTAATCATAAATAACTCTTGCCCTTTGTCCCAATTCTTCTTCTATAAGCTCCTGTCAATACCCAGAAGACAGACTTTGGTGTCAGTGGGCTTCTTTTTCTGCTCCTTTTCCCTGTGTGTTCACTTTGAATAACTCTCCCTTCTCTGCTTTTTGCCATCTCTTTAATTGTCTTCCTGGGGACCAGTGGCCAAAACTAGATTATTAGGCCTGCCAGAGCCTTGGCATAACAATAAAGGAGACTGAATTACAGAGAAAACGTGATTGAAGTTTTGGAGGATAGGCTAGGTTAGAGAGATTCTCTTTGAATGATTAACATGCTTGTGTAGAGAGGTGAGCTGGTGACTCAACATAAAGGAGACAAACACAAAGTTAATCAAGTTAGTTGCTTATCACTGTAATGAAATATTTGAGATAACTAACTTCTATGATAAAATATTTATTTCAGCTCACAGTTTTGAAGGATCCATTCCCTGATTTTGTAGTTCTATTGCTCTGGGCCTCTGCTGAGGTAAAACCTCATGGCAGGAGCATGTGGAAGTGATGAGCCAAAGCAGAGGGAGGAAGAGTCAAGATGACACATTTTCTCAAGGTCACTTCCTCAGTGACCTAAGGATTTCCCAGGAGGCCAAACCTCTTAAAATTTCCACTGTATTCATGCCACCCTGGAGACCAAGCCTTTAGTACATGGTTGCTGTGGAAACTTCACCCATATTTAAAACACAGCAATAACCCACACTCTTGAGAGAACAGCTTTCTTTTTTCTTCAAGGCTCTAGGACACTCCCCAAATGGCACTATTTTGATTCAGTATCAGGAATTTTATTCTTTCTTGGCCATCTACAGTACTTGAAGATTTTAAGCCTTGGAAATAGCAAGTGTCAGTCAGCCCTGATTCTAAGAATATAGTTCCTTACAAAGTATTACCAGGACTTCCTTGTTTAGGAGTCTCTGGACTCCAGTTTTTGTCCCTTGATTTGGTAAGCCCACTACAAGTTCAGTAGACTCTTGGTTCCCTACTATTGGTTTGGCTCCCTCTTTCCCATTGAACAGTAGCCCAGTGCCAAACACTTTCTTCACTTTAAGTATGCTTAGGGTTTTTTGTGAACTAGGTTATAAAAACCATCTTATAACAAACTTGAGGTTTCTGTCTTTTACATGTCTCAAAGTACTTAAAATTATATTTAGAATTATGTATTACTTGAAAATTTGAAAGAATTTAATTAGTTATTTTTTATATTCTTAAAAGTTCTTGGTCAAATTTAGCATCTTACATATTTTTGAATGAATATTAACGGTCTGTATTTTTACTTATCCATTACATTTTCAAATGCTTAGTATATAGTATTCCACAGTTTCACCAATTTTCTTATATACTTGCAGACATTCAAGATTTGTTTTGAACTATTATTTCTGTTTCATTCATCCCTTATATTTTCTTAGTGAATATATTTTAAAATCTTCCTTTCAGTTAACAACAAATTTGCAAATTAATAGGCAAGAAGAAAAATCTGGAAACTGATATAAACTCTCTAATATGATCAAAGAGCTATTTCAAATGAAAAGGTCAATTGTACTTATAACTGCATGTGTTTATAGGAAGTAAGTAGGAAAGACAGAGCAAATGTTACTGTGTGCACCTAAATAGCAACATTTTAAAACTCACCTACAAGTCAATAAATATTAAATGCTTTAGTTAGGGAACACTTATATTCATTTATAATGAGTATAAATATTTTCAACTCAGTGATTCATTAGATTTTTCTTATCATTATTTAAATAAAATTTAATCTGCTTTCTTCACCAAGTAATTCCTTGTGAGCAACCCCCAGCCATTGCCAATGGAGATTTCCTTGCTACCACAGAAGATTTTCATTATGGAATGGTGGTTACCTATCACTGCAGATCTGATGAGAGAGGGAAGAAGCTTTTTAATCTGGTGGGTGAAGCATCCTTACACTGTACCAGCAATGATGGTAAAGTTGGAGTCTGGAGTGGCCCTCCTCCTCAGTGCATTGAACTCAAGAAATGTACACCTCCCCATGTTGAAAATGCATTCATGGTACCTGAAAACAGAAGCTTGTTTTCCTTAAGGGATATTGTGGAGTTTAAATGTCAGCCTGGCTATAGCAGGGAAGGAGCCAGCAGTGTGCAGTGTCATGACCTAAACAAATGGGAGCCAGAGTTACCAACCTGCTTCAAGGGTAAGTCTGACCGAGGCTTGGGGAGCCTGCAATGCCATGGGATGTTGGAGGACCAGAGTTAAGGGTTGGTTCTGGAAGAGGGCATATGGTGAACAGGTTAGATGAATAAATTTTCTTGGAAGGGAATGTGAAATCAAGAAGGGTCATGTGTTTGTGTGAATGTTTGTGTACCCTTACAAGTACATCCATTCAAATTGAGGAGGAGCTAAATATGAAAAGGAATGTGATATATCCTGGGAATTCTCATACACAGTTTTTTTCATGTAATGCCATCTCCAGCCCTTATCATATTCATATGCATAATATTTACTAACATGTAATGAGAGATCCATGGCTAGTCATATTAAATGTATGCATATTTAATTCCTAAAATGAAGCTGTGGGGTAGTTACTGTTCCTTCCATATTGAGGCTTAGGGGTTAGATAATGTTCCAAGACGATATACATACTAACTTGCAGAGCAAAGATTAGAATCCAAGTCTACCCATCTGGCAGATTCTTCAAGGAACGAAGGCTTTCCTATTGATAATGAGTTGTAAAGATATTAGAAGGACAGGAGGAATAAAAGGAGGAAAACAATATTGTCAAAGAACAGGGAGCTACTGTTACTACAGGAATAAAGCTGATACAGCTGGTCCTACCCTGATTGATACTGTCACCCTCTGTCATGGCTGACACAGCCAGACCCTGCCACTGCTTCCAGAATAGAGCCGTCCTTTCTGGTCACTAGTGTTGCTAGAATTTAAGTGGCTGCTGTTCACTTGAGAGTCATCAAGGCTGCCTTGACTGATGCGGTCCCTGGATGCATAAAGGTGTCTATCACATCTCTTGCCTTTTAGTTTGACATATATATATATATATGATATATATATATAGATATATAGATATATATCTTGCAGGTGGCAGAACTTAATTAAAGCCCCTAGAGGGGTGGTTTTCAACCTATGTGTTGGGATCCTTTTGACAAACCTCTGCCTCCAAAAATATTTACATTATGATTCAATAACAAGAGCAAAATTACAGTTACGAAGTAGCAGCAAAATAATTTTATGGCTGGGGCTCACCACAATATGAGGAACTGTATTAAAGGATCACAGCATTAGGAAGGTTGGGAACCACTGTCCTAGAGCAAAGAAGTTGTAGTTTTCATGTTTCTACCCATAACAATCAAAAGACAATATAGAGTGTGAGTCTGGGAATCAATAGAAATTTAATCAGCCTCATCTTTAAGTATCACAGCTCAATGTTTTAGTGGAGGGAAGCTCTTGAAAGATGAACCCTCAAAACAAGTATTATACTATCAAAAATATTTGGAAATCCTCAAGGAAGTCATTTATTCTAGACCAACACCCCATTTTTTACTGGAGAAGTCTGAAGTTCAGAGAGGAGAACTGAGTTGATAGGAGGTTTTGGATTTGGTTTTTTGTATGTGTGTGATTTTTTCCCCCCATTTTGCAACTTAAAGTAATTGTGTTAAGACTCACATGCATCCTCAAAACAATTGCTTAAAGAGAAGCTGGACCTAGGACTGTTAGAATACTGCATGTATAGTGCATACTTCTCATTATGATAACTGGAGGTTTTTTAAAAGATTTTGCTCAGTGGCTACCCGACTATCTTCTGAATGGGATGAAATGAATGACTGAACAGCACCAGCTGTGTAGTGCAGCAAAGAGAGATAGCTTTCTAGTGGAGCAGGATTCAAAGATCAAAACAGAAACTGTTAGCACCATTGTGGTTGCCCACTGGGAAATATGTTAGAACCTTTAGATTCTCCTTCTTGCCTAAAGTGTGAAACTTAAAGTTGGTGATGACCTTCTAGAAAGATGATTTTTTTTCCTCCCAAGAAGAAACTGCTCTCCCACTGTGAGCCAGGCTACATTCTCCATGGAGTTGTTTCTCTGCACTTCAGAGTCCTGTAGCTCCCACATGTGCAGATCTCTAGACTGTCATCTGGCTTGACATATATGGCTTGTGTTTTTATTCTCCACACACTACTATTATTTCTGTTTGGCCCTTTTTTCCAGTGAAACCCTGTGGTGCTTTCCTGGACCATCTTCCTAATGGACGTGTGCTGTTTCCACTAAATCTTCAACTTGGGGCCAAAGTTTCCTTTGTTTGTAATGAAGGGTGAGTGTGAGCAGGGTTGATCTGCTGGACATTAAAAGTAAGTCTGAGCTTATCCGAAACGGGGAAGAGACAATTTCTGATACTGTATATAGGAAAGATTGGTGACTTGTAGAATTGATAAAAGGAGATATGAAGGAAAAACTGGGACATTTATTAAATGACAGATTCAAAAACAAATATACCTACTGGTTTTAAATATATAGCTAATACACTAAGTGAAAAAATCATTTTTTAAATAGAAAATAACACTAGTGATTTTTAGGAAAAATTATATGGTACAAAAGCTTATACAAATAATGCATTTAGCAATGTTTTAGGGAAAAATTAGTACCTCATTAATAGAATTTATAAGAGAAACAAAAAATAAGGTGCAACATTTTAAAGCCCAGTCATGTATCATTGGATCAGCAATGGGCTGTGGGCTCTGAAATGGGATCATGGTGTCTGATGTTAATATTTTAGGTGAGGTCATAAACCTCTTCACAGCGGACATGCTTCTGTGAAACTACCAATCATGGACAACAAAGAACCTGCTCTCCAGTGCTTCACAGAATCTTTGGCAGGTGCCAAATACCAGGACCAAATAAGATTTAGGAGGGCATAAGGGTTCAGACATCCCTTGAGAATTTTAGATGACTTCATACAAAAGTTGGCTCCTCTCCTCTTTCCATTTTTCGCTCCAGTCCCAGTGTTTTAAAAGGAAAAACAAACAAACAAACAAACAAAAACACCACCAAAACAACAAAAAGCTAATAAATTTTGAGTCTGTTACAGGCCGTAGATATGCACTTTATAAGTCGCTGGCTTCTCTGAATTACTCAGAAAAGTGTAACTTATTCTCCAGTAGCTCAGCATGCTCTTGTGAGCTTCCTAGACAACAATATCAGAAACTGAAACATAAGAACAATCTCTATTTCCTACCAGTTAACTCAGATTTCCCAGTGCCAGAGTTGGCAAGGTGTTGTATTAGCAGTCTAGATTTTGAGTTGAGACAGTGAGCAGCACCAGGTTCCTTTTAGCATGATCAGTACTTCTGAGTAAGGATCCAGGGTCTGGCTGTGCCCTCTCTACTTTCTTTAGTTTGAGCTGAGACTTTATATGACTAATCCCTTTGCCTTGCAATTCTGTTTTACCCACCTGCTGGAAACTGTGGTAGTTGAGTGGTTTAGCATCTGCACACTCCTTCCACCTTCTGGTTCCATTTCTTCAAAATCCCCAGATGCTTTTTTGGCTAGACCTGGGAACTGAGTATTATTACTCTGGCCAAAACATTTACAGTCCACTACCATTTTCTTCCTTAGGTTTCAATTAAAAGGCAATTCTACTAGTCAGTGTGTTCTGGCTGGAAGGGACAGTATTTGGGATAGCGTTGTTCCTGTGTGTGAACGTGAGTATATATAGTAATACATTAGTTGCTCTCCCTAACTTCTTATATTTTAACCCACACCCTCCCTTTTAGTATTTCTTCTATATTCTAGTTTGACTTATTGACAGAAGTTGATTACTTTCATAAAATTTTGTTTTGAATCAAAGTGAATATCTCCTTGCCTTGGAACCTATTTGATCAGTTTCCATCATTCTGAATTCTGTGTTATGTGTGATATTTCCTGTGTAGTTTCCTCCTAGAACAGGAAAGACTTTGACAAGTTTCTCTTCTTTTTCCTCCCTTTCTCGCTTCCTTGTGTTTTTCTTTTATGTTTTGCCATCAATATGCAATCACTTATTCATATTTATTTGATAATATGCATATATAAAACAAGCTCACCTAATTATTATTGAGCAAAAATTATGTGCCTTATTTTCATTGTCACTGGAATTACAACAGTGATCAAGATGAGCTAATTTTCTGTCCCCATATTATTTACACTTAAGTAGGGAGATGAATGTGAAACAAATTATTTAAATACTATGAAGATAAGAGATCAGATAATAGGTAATAGATCAGAGGAATATGAGAATGAGGGAAAATTAGGTGAACCACATCAGACTGAGTAGGCAAGGTAAGGTTCTTAAAGTCTCAACATAAGCATATAAAATATGTTGAAATATTAAGAAATAATAACATTAAAAAGAAAACCTCATGTGAAAAAGTATTATTTATTTCTCCTACTTGTGCTATTAAAATTTTCCAAAGATTTGACAGCACTTTTAAAATATTTATTATTTATTTATTTAATGTGTATGAATGGTTTGCCCACGTGTATGTCTGTGCATCATGTTTATGCCTGTTGCCATAGAGGCCAGAAGAAGGTGTTAGTAGTTTATCAACATGTGGTATGTTAATGTTGAATTTTATGGGGAATATGTAGGAAGAATCTAGATTGTAGCTTGAAGTTTTCCTGTGTCCTGCCTGGTCCTGCAGCCACTCAGACCCAAGTAAACACACGGAGGATTAAATCAGTTATGAACTGGATGACCTATGGCTCAAGCTTCTTGATAGCTAGCTCTTATATCTTAAATTAACCCATTTTGAGACATAACAACAGACAATGAGGAAATCCAGAGAATCATCAGGTCATACTTCAAAACCCTGTACTCCACAAAATT
>LZPO01087800.1:4971-22612 GCA_001675575.1 Neotoma lepida | reverse complement strand
GGTGCTTGAAATATTTACCAAATGAATAAACATGTCAGCCATTACTAAGAGTGTTGCAAAAGAAACCATGTTGCTATAACTCCCTACCAAATCAGAATGAATTTTAACTAGTCCTAAACCTAGTTCTCAGTTCGTGTTCATTGTTCTACTGAATCAACCATCTCAGTCTATGTGGGTAACTATAACAAAATACAAAATTGGGTAACTTAGAAAATAAGCATTGATTTTTCACAGTACTGAAGGCTGGAGAGCCTCCTTGCTATCTAGTGAGAATCAACTTCCCAATTGATAAATTGCAGTCCTCTTACTTGTCCCCACATGGCAGAAAAAAAAAGTATGAGCTCTCACAAGGGCACCAATCTCCATCACAGGGGTTTCACCCTTAGGAATTAATTACTTCTCAAAGGTTTGCCTCATACTATCACATTGGGGTTTTGGATTTCAAGCTGTCATTTTGGGAGTGGACAAACAGTTTATCATAATACATCAAATTTGGCAACATTTGTCACACTGATTATTTCACATGCCACTTTAATCCCCAGCTTTCCCAGATTTAGAATATCTACTTGTGTTCTGTCAAGTTCACTGTGTCTGGTTTAATGTTGAGGTCTTTGATTCACTTGGACTTGAGTTATGTGCAGGGTAATAAATATGGATCTATTTGCATTCTTCTGCCTACAGACATCCAGTTAGACCTGCACCATTTGTTGAAGATGCTTTCTTTTTTTCCATTGTGTATTTCTGGCTTCTTTATCAAAAGTCAGGTATCCATAGGTATACCTATGGATAGGTATGTGAACTTATGTCTGGGCCTTTGATTCAATTCCATTGATCAACTTGTCTGTTTTTAAGCCAATTACCATGTGGCTTTTATTACTATAGCTCTGTATTACAGGTTGAAATCAGGGATGGTGATACCTCCAGAAGTTCTTTTATTGTACAGGATTGTTTTATCTATCTGGGTTTTTTTTTCTGTATGAAATTGTGTATTGTTCTTTCAAGGTCTCTGAAGAATTGTATTGCAATTTTGATGAGGATTGTCTTAAATTTGTAGATTGTTTTTGACAGGATGGCCATTTTTATATTGTTAATTCTACTGATCCATGAACATGGGAGATCTTTCCATCTTCTGATGTCTTCCCCAATTTCTTTCTTCATAGACTTGAAGTTTTTGTCATACAACTTGTTTGGTTAGGATTACCCCAAGATATTTTATATTGTTTGTGGCTATTGTGAAGGGTATTTTTTCCCTAATTTCTTTCTCAGTCAGTTTGTCATTTGTATGTAGGAAAGTTACTGCTTTCTGCCTGTCTCTTATACACATCTAGATGTGTATAAGAGACAGGTTTAGCCATGAGTTTGAGGCCTATCTGAGTCACAGAATAATACTGGCTCAAACAATACAAAACAGAGATAGCTTGGGAAGGTGGCTTGGTGGTGGTGAAAGCACTTGCATGGCAAGTATGATGACCAAAGTTTGGATCCCCAGCACCCATGTAAATGCCAGGTGAACATGGTGGCCCTCCCATAATTCCAGTGCTCAGAAGGTAGAGACAATGGCTCTCCTGAAACAAGTTGACTAGACAGACTTGCCATATAAGTTTGCTCTGGGTTTTAATGACCTTATCTCAGTGAAATAATGTGGAAAGCAATAGAGGAAGACTCCTAACACGTACATCACATACATACACCCTCACACATGCAAATATGTATATGCACACACACACGCACACACACACACACACACACACACACACACAGAGAGAGAGAGAGAGAGAGAGAGAGAGAGAGAGAATATAAAGGAAAAAATTGAATCCTTTCATGTTCCTTCTCTTGGAAGGCAAAGCAAATTAAAAGAAAGCAATAGAACATACCTCCATAAAGACAGATGTGGTAATTCTCAGGAAGGTGGCCTTGGTTACACAAAATAGTATATTTACACCAAAAGAAATATATATAATAACAATCACTGTAAATTTGTGTGTGTGTGTGTGTGTGTGTGTGNGTGTGTGTGTGTGTGTGTGTGTGTTTGTGTATGTGTGTGTGTTTAGTTAATTTTGTATCCTGTCACATTGCTGAAGGTGTTTATCAGCTATAGGTGTTCCCATTAGAATTTTTGAGGTCTTTTATGTATACTATCATATCATCTACAAATAACGATACTTTGATTTCTTCCTTTCCAATTTGTATCCCCTTGATCTCTTTCTAGCTAAAACTTCAAGTACTATATTGAATAGGTATGGAAAGAGTGAACAGCCTTGCCTTGTTACTCTTTTTAATGGAGTTGTTTTGAGTTTTTCTCCATTTAATTTGATGTTGGCTATAGGCTTGCTATAAATTGCCTTTTTGTTTAGGTATGTCCCTTGTATCCCTAGTCTCTCCAAGACTTTTATTATGAAGGGGTGTTAGAATTTGTCAAAGGTTTTTTCAGCATCTAGTGAGATGGTCATGTGATTTTTTTTTCTTCCAGTTTGTTTATATGGTGGATTACATTGACTGCTTTTTGTATGGTGAACCATCCCTGCATCTCTGGGATGAAGCCTATTTGGTCATGGTGGATGATCTTTTTGATAAGTTCTTGTATTCAGTTTGCGAATATTTTATTGAATATTTTTGCATCTATGTTCATAAGGGAAATTGATCTGTAATTCTCTGTTGAATCTTTGTGTGATTTGGGTGGCCTCATAAGATGAATTTGGCAGTGTTCCTTCTGTTTCTATTTTGTGGAATAACTTGAGGAGTAGTGACATTAACACTTCTTTGAAAGGCTTGGTAGGATGTGTGCTAAAACTGTCTGGCCCTGGGCTTTTTTTTGCTTGGGAGACTTTTAATGACTGCTTCTATTTCCTTAGGGGTTATAAATCTATTAAAGTTGTTTATCTGATCTTGGTTTAACTTTGGTAAGTGTTATCTATCAAGAACATTATCCATTTCTTTTAGGTTTTCCAATTTTGTCAAGTACAGGCTTTTAAAGTATGGCTTGATGATTCTTTGGATTTTCTCTGTGTCTGTTGTTATGTCCTTCTTTTTCTTTCTGATTTTGTTAATTTGGATATTCTCTCTCTGCCTTTTAGTTAGTTTGGATAGGGGTTTGTCTATCTTNTTGATTTTCTCAAAGAACCAACTCTATTTCATTGATTCTTTTTATTGTTCTCTTTGTTTCTGTTTTATTGATTTCAGCCCTCAGTTTATTTCCTGCCCACTACTCTTCTTGAGTGTGCTTGCTTCTTTTTGTTCTAGAGATTTCAGGTGTGCTGTTAAGTTGCTAGTATGAGATCTCTCCAATTTTTTTATGTAGGCATTTAGTGCTATGAACTTTCATCTTAGCACCACTTTCATTGTGTTTGTACATTCATTTTCATTGAATTCTAGGAATTCTTTAATTTCTTTCTGTCTTGACCCAATAGTCATTCAGTAGAGAGTTGTTCAATTTCAATGAGTTTGTAGGCTTTCTGTTATTTCTATTGTTGTTGAAACCAGCTTTAATCCATGATGATCTAATAGGATGCAGGTTATTTCCATTTTCTTGTATCTATTAAGGTCCATTTCCTTGGAAAATCTTTTTCCAACCCTTTACTCTGAGGTAATGTCTATCTTTGATGCTGAGATGTGTTTCTTGTATGCATGAGAAGGCTGGCTACTGTTTTTACATCCATTCTGTTGGTCTATGTCTTTTTATCAAGGAATTGAGTCCATTGACATTGAGAAATCTCAGTGGCCAATGATTGTTAATTCCTGTTATTTTGGTGGTGGTGGTGGTGGTGGTGGTGATGGTGTATGTGTGTGTGTGTGTGTGTGTGTGTGTGTGTTTGCTTGTGTGTGTTTGCTTCCCTTTTTGTTTTGCTGGTGTGAGATTATTTCCTGTGTTTTCATGGGTGTAGTTAACCTCCTTGGGTTGGACTTCTAGTACCTTCTAGTACCTTCTGTAGGGCTAGAATTTGTAGAGAGCTATTGTTTAAATTTGACTTTATCATGGGATATCTTGTTTTTTTCACCTATGGTGATTGAAAGTTTTGTTGTGTATAGTAGTCTGGGCTGGCATATCTGGTCTTTGAGTCTTCAGGATATCTATCTAAGCCCTTCTGGATAGATATTGAGAAGTCAGGTGTAATTCTAATAGGTTTGCCTTTATATTTATTTGGCCTTTTTCCTTTGAAGCTTTTAATATTCTTTGTTCTGTATGTTTAGTGTTTTGACTATCGTGTGACAAGAGGATTTTCTTCAAATAGATTTTCTCCAATCTATTTGGTGTTCTGTAAGCTTCTTATACCTTTATAGGCATGTCCTTTAGGTTAGGAAATTTTTCTTCTATGATTTTTGTTGAAAATATGTTCTGCATCTTTGAGCTGGGATTCTTCGCCTTCTATTTCTATTATTCTTAGGTTTGGTCTTTTTATAGTATCCCAAATTTCCTGGATGTTTTATGTCAGGAATTTTTTAGATTTGACATTTTCTTTGATAGATATTATCTATGTCTTCTATCATATCTTCAATGCCTAAGATTCTCTTTTCCATCTCTTGTATTCTGTTGGTGATTATTGTATCTGTAGATATTGTTCACGTATCTAGATTTTTCATTTCCAGAATTCCCTCAGGTTGTATCTTCTTCATTGTTTCTGTTCCCATTTTCAGGTCTTGAACAGTTTTATTCATTTCCTTCAACTTTTTTCTTGGCTTTCTTTAATGGATTTATTCATTTCCTCCAGTTTTTTGTTTGTCTTTTTGTGAATTCCTTTAAGGGATTTATTCATTTCTTCTTCTTGTGCTTCAGCTGTGTTGGAATATTCAGGGCTTGCTGTAGTAGGATAGCTGGGCTCTGGTGACATATTTCCTTGGCTGTTGTTGATTGTGTTCTTGCACTAGTGTCCAGGCATCTGGGTTTGGGGTAATTATAGGTCTAGGTGCTGATTTCTGAGTTTATTTTTATTGAATGGGTGTTTTGTTCCTTGGTTTCTGTTTCCTTTCTGATCTTTCTGGCTGTAGTGGCCTGTGGTGGAGCAGAGGGACTTTACCTGAGTTGGGGGAAACCGAGAGAGTGAGGTGGGTCCCCAGACATGCAGCCTACCTGGAGTTCTGGTGGCCTGCATGATCTCCAGTGGAGCAGGGGGCTTTCACCTGAGTTGTGGGCCATGGGCCAGGATATCAAAATAATTATTATCATTATTAAGCCATCTTAGTGGATTCTTATTTCTTATATAGTACTCTAGATTTTTATAAAAATAACCATAATCAGCATGGTTTTATAAAATGCTTTAGCATTTGCTGTCTTCTTTTGTCCTCTAAGCAACATTTTAAATCATCATTCTAAAGATCTTGACCTCTTTATGCTACTTTTTCTAAAATCCAGTTCAGAATCACTAAAATCATTCAGCATCCAGAACTATTTTTTGTAGTTTAACATTACCAAATAGTTTAGATATTACCAAATCTAAATTATTACCTTTTTACAGTATTTCCTCTTTACAATATTCTCCTGCCCCCACACTTCACTGGATTTTTCTCATACTCCTGTNTATCAAACCAGGTCTTTCCTTTTTCTTACTCTAGTCTATTACTACAATAAAAAAAGGAAGTGGAGGAACAATAAACAAAAATTTCCTTCTGTACATCCTGATATTTCACTGTGTATTTACTGTGACAGTTTGTGATGTCTAATAAGGCATATGCTGATCACAGAGGAATAATACTATTTACACTCCTCCATTCAGAGCTGTTGACCTTGTTCTCCTATTGCTGTTTCTAACCATGCCCGGGTCTATACAAAGCAGCCTTCCTGTCCAGTCAGAGAAAATACTGACACCTACCTGCATATGATATTTTAAGTAACAAAATTCTTAGAGCCATAATCTATAAAAGTACTTTCCTATGTTTGTATTACCACTAATAACCAGCCAGAAGGTCATTCTTTCAGCAAGTCCTACCTCACCCACATGTACCACTCATCACTTATGCACACTTTCCAACATGGCTTGTCTCACTACTACATCACCACCCTTCACTCTTCTTTATCTTCAGTCTCACACTGGCCTTCTGTATGCTAGAGAAACTGGCCTGTGATTCATGGTCTTCCTCTGTGTCTTACATGCTTCTATCAATCTAAGAGGGTAAAGAGGAGTTGAGTGGTGAGGAATAGTGGTAAGTGAGTTAACTGTGTTTTTCATTCTTAACTCTAATACCAACTCACAAATAATCCAGCAATGTACATATTTGTTATTAATGTTATATAAAGTACTTGCTAATAACCCCAGAAGACACAGTGTAGCATTTCTGGTGAAAGCATGGGGCCTATAGTCAGACCTGAGCACATTGTCAGTCACCAGCTATGAATCCCTGAGCAAAACACTGATCATCAGGCTTCATCTTCCTTGCCTATGAGATAATAGCTCCTATCTTACTGAATACAGTACTATGCTTATAATGAATGCCAGAAAATGTTATTTATATTGTTTATATTTATTTAATATAAATATTATTTATATTGTTACTTATCTTAAAAGTAATTAAATATTTTCTTTTTCTATAAGTTACTGTATCTAGTCATCCCCCATAATCAGAAGGCCCTTGGTTCTAGAAATCTCACTNATACCAAAAATCTTCGGATGTTCAAATACCTTACAAAAAAAGAGGGCAGTAATTTCCTGTAACCTCCTATATTAATTGTCTCTAGATTATTTGTGATAATATAATACAATGAAAATTTTGTGTAATTATTTTTAAACTGTATAGTTATACTATGTGGTTTAGAGAAAATGGCAAGGGAAAAGCCTTTATATGTTCATCAGAGTTGCAGCTATTTTGAATGGCTTTGACTTGCAGTTTGTTGAATATGTAGATGTGGAGCCTGAAGGTAGAGAGGAAGATGGGTTCCTTATGACACCTGCTGTTACTGTGCTAATAGTGAGGATTACTTTGATACAAGGTAGAACTTCCCAACATCACTAATGATCACAGAGCACAATGATGCTGTATCAGGTTGCAATGAAAAGCTATTAGTATATGAAGTTGTCAAAGTCTGTGGTAAACCTATTTACTAACCAAAACTATTTTAGAAATAGTAAGATGTGTTATTTAAGGTGTGGATACACATACATAGATAAGCTAAAGTCTTCTGACATAATGAGGTTTAGTATTTCCTAATCCAAGATTTCACTTAGCAAAATTATAACTTAAATCTCAAAATGAAAGTTATTAATTACTTTTAAAACTGTAACATGATTCATATAGTTTTCCTTTTATTCCCCCTACCAATTAGCAATACCACAGATGAAAAGTGTAAAGAAGTGAGTATCCATTTCAATTCTCAAGAAGACAGCCATATTCACCCTCAAGCTCTGCTCACAAATCAGGAGAACAACAGGTATCTATGCACATCCTGAGTTCAAAATGTTTGCAGCAACTAAGATTCAAAACTAGAAACAATTCAAACAGAATATTACACACAGAAGTTAGAAACTACTTCTTGAGCTGGATTATTGCTATTTTTATGATTTTGTTTGGGAACTGTCAAGGTGTTTACTATGAGCCTTTGGGGAGCAGTGGGCTTTGATTTTTCCTGTAGAAGCCAAGTACCTCATCTCTTGGGGGACACCCACATACTCATATGGATCTCTTAAGGGTCTTTGGTGGCTCTCTTCACCTCTTTCCTGATTTCTGATTTTCACTGATTTTTGTACCTCACTTGGCTTCCTGAGACTCCCCCTATAGCCCCCCACTCCTTTTTTTTTTTTAATTTTTGAGGCAGGGTTTCTCTGTGTAGCCCTGGCTATTCTGGAACTCACTCTGTAGACCAGGCTGCCCTCAAACTCAGAGATCTGCCTATCTCTGCCTCCCAAGTACTAGGCTTAAAGGGATGTTCCACCACTGACTGGCTTCTCTCTCTCTCTTCTTTTTGTTTTCCACTGCAGCTATTTCCATCCCTAACTTATCATTCACCTCCATGCATCCTTACCACAATCCCTTATATGGCAAATATTGGCCAAAGATTCAGGGTTGAAAGAGAACTAATACCACAACTGAATGTAGCATGATGACATAACTGAAGTGAAAACCAAATAATAATTCCAAGGCTCCATCTGCAATCTGGACCAAATGCAGCTGGCCTCTTGTGTTGGCATAAGCCATTCTAATTGCATGTGCTCACCGAGTCATGTTGTCAGTGGCTGCTTTCCAACCCTAGTAGCAGGTGAGCGGTGAATCAGGCCCAGAAGCCACATGGCCCACCAAGCCCCAGATACTTTCAAATTTGTCCTATTTTTAAGCAGTTTTGATTAGTAAATAAGATCACTCCAATTTTGACAATTTCACATATCAACAGCTTTTCACTGTAACCTGACATAACACTGTTCTCTGTGGTCATAAGTGACATTGGGAAATTCTACTTTATATCAAAAATACAACAGTGACAACAAATGTTTTATTGGCTAGTCCCCTTAAGCCCTGAATTTCTACCCTCTTCCTTTGTTTTATTCAATAGATGTCTTACAGNTGCTTAGATCTATACTGCTTACTCAGTTACCTCATTTCTGCCCTTGGGCCCCTCACAAATTCACAGCTCCATATTTTTGTATCACACAGAGCTATTCATTTGTTCACTGACTTCCCAGGAATCCTAACACATCCTGTCCATAGTTCCTCAAGACATTCTCAGAAATAATAGCACAACCTGTGCAGATCTGTAATCCTTATACTTGGAAGGTGGAGGCAAAAGGATCAGAGTTCAAAGTCATTTTCAGTTACATAAGGAGTTTGATTGAGGTCAGCCTGGGCTACCCGACATCCTGTCTAAACAAACAAAGCACACACACACACACACACACACACACACACACACCAGAAATAATAGCAGCTTATGCTCTGTAAAGGAATTGGGCTGCTCTCCTAATAAACAGAAGCAAAAACATCAAATTGTTTAATAAAATTCTTCTATGTCCTTCTTTTTGACAATAATGTGTATTAATTGAAACTTGGCCTTTTCTCCAAATACATATGGCTAAAATCCTTAATTCAACAATGGACAGTAGAAGAGGCCCTCAGGAAAAAAAAATAGGAGGCACGGGAAAGGCATTTTATAATCAAGAGAATTNTAAATACAGGCAACTCAAATATTTTTAAACAAAAAAACTGCAGTTAATATTTTCTTTTCTTCTGCAATGGAAGTGAATTTGCAAAGCCTTCTGTTTATTTCCTGGTTTCCTAGTCACTTCTTCCCTTCTGTCTTGAAGCTTGTTTTTCCATATTATATATAAAAGAAAATGAAATATTTTTTTTAAACTCAGCATTTATGTTATCCCCTAAGGTTTTAATGATCATCCAGTCTGATCCTCCTCAAATGACTATTTTCGTCATGGTTAATCCACCAGGGAATAGGAAAGTTGAGGTGACAGCAGTATGCCATCCTACAGCAATACCTTTTTTATGTTAGTCCAGAAGTTTGAAGGGAAAAATCATACTACTTCTGTAATAGCACATATAAATGCATAAAAGAGGAAAAGACTAATAATGTAAAGTTTTTTGAGACAGAATAACATAGAATGCTATGCTTTGGGGGGATTCTCTAAGATCTGCATCCAAGGTTCTAAGGTGTAGAGTTGTTTCCTTTTCTGTTGGGATCTATGATGAGAAAGTTGTACAGAATCAATTCCAAGCTAACCATGTAATAATCACACTGTAGGAAGAAAATAACAACTGAGAGCTGGGGTTGTTTTTGCAGGAAATTGGTTTTAAAGCATTCCATAAAAATGCTCAAAATATCATTTATTTAGATTTGTATATGCAAGATTACTCACCTAAAATTCTTTCCCATCTTTCTTTTTGCCCAAGTTCCACTAGCCCACCTCGGAATTCACTCACCCAAGATGCCTCCTAAATAGCCACATTGCAACATGATGTCTCTATCTGGGACACAAAGCATATCCTGCCTGTATCACTTTTAAAATAAACTATTTTATTTTAAGAGCCAGATGTGTGGTTTATATATGTAATNCCAGAACTTGAGAGGTTGACACAGAAGGATTGCCACAAGTTCAAGGCCACTCAGGACATTTAACCTGTCTCAAAAATGAAAAAAATAAATAAATAAGTGGTATGAACTCATTTTTTAAAATGGTAAATATACAGAATATTTTTTATATATTGAGCCAGATGTGATGGCTGACTCCTGTAATCACTCTGGAGAACCCTGAGGCAAGAGGATCAAAAGTCATATAAACAGATCAAGGTCAGTCTTGACTACAATCTTCCAAAGCATTAAGGTTAATTATTTTTGGCAACACTTTGTAGACAAGAAGTGAGAATCTGTACTAAGCATAAGACCTGTGTGCCCAGGCCAAATGTCAAAGCAAAGTGAAAAGGTGGAGGCATATGTCAAAGATACAGCTATGTGGTGAAGGAGAGAATGTTTGTAGGAGCAGGAAGTGGGTGATGCTGACCAGTCTTGAGCAATAGAAAAAAACAATGAGGAGCAATCAAGGGGGTAGTAACCAGTGGAGGGCAGGCGGACCCCTTAGGGGTTTGTCCACTGGTTGAAGGACAGCATTCAGGCCAGAAAGAAAGGACTCAGTTTTGTTAGGGAAGAACTCATGTACCCTGTACTGAATATGCTACCCTTGCTTATTCTTCATGGTAATAACAGGAAATAGACACAATTTCTAAGGCTAACTTTCCTGTCAGAGGATTAGCCACCATTTACACCTCTGCCACAAGCACACTTCTAAAGAGACTCAAGGAGATGCTTTGTGCATTGTGGGTGACCTGTGTATTTTCCAGATCAAGTCTCTGTTTATTAACTGACAAAAGGAAAAACATGAAATGTACTCATTAATTTCTTCTTTCCACTCCACTTCCTCGTTTACATCATACTTCCTTATGCCCTACATAAAACAGAAAAGAGGGTAATAAACACTTTTGATGAATCTGCATTTATATATAATACCAGCATCCTGATTATTAGCATATGAGTTCTTGATAGTTAAGTTGTCCATCATGCTGTCATCTAAATGAAAATATCCTGTGATTTTTAATGTCCCTTCTTGACAAAATGGACAAAAACAAAACAAAACAAAAAATCAGCAAAAACTGCAAAGTTAGAGGATACCTGGGATTCCATGGTAGTTAAGAAGCCAATTCATTTCAACAGAGTAGGATCTAAGATTCAAGTTTTTGACATTACTTCACAGAAATGCAGAGAATTTTGTCTGGGGATAATGAAGCTTNGACAGCATCCAGCAAAATTCTGCTTTTAGCCTACCTGCTTGGTGGTCACTCCCTTGCCCCCTTACATTATGTTGAAATCACACACCATAGAGTTAGAGGACAAGGCTGAGTGGACAGAAAATTGAATGACTTGAAGAAAGAAGATGTAGTCCAAGAGTTCTGCTTTATAAGTCCATCATTTTCTCTTTCTTATTTTAAAATGTTGATAATATGGAATGGTTCATTAAAGAACATTAGGAAAATGCAAAATTATATGAAAACAAGTAATAATTATTCTGTGTGACAATAGCCATTACTAATACATTTTTAAAACAACACACTCTAAACAGATCAGAGAAAAGCATATGTGATATCAGTTATCACCTTCTCTATGGAATAGAAGTAACTTTTGCTTATTTAAAAATATTTTAAATGGTGATGGGGAGAAAGTGACCAAGATTACTCAAGAGAACTGTCTGAAAAAACTAAACACTGGGTTTCTTCTACTTTAAAAGTTATTTGTACCATGCTCTGTATTTTTACAAATAAAATAAAAGAACAGTTGTTATTAAATAAATTACCTTTGAATAAATTCAGAATACATTAACTAAAAAAGTACAACTTTTAAGAAGTATTAACCAACACATGCTAAGTTGGAGCCAGGTAGGAAAGGTGGTGCTGAGGTGGACTGCAAAGCGGGGCAGCTATGGGAAACATATGACACTGTAAAAACAAAAGCTAGAAGAATTGATTTACAAACTTTTCCCTGTAAAGAANTGATAAATAATTGAGATTGATATGTTTAAACTGATTTGAATATTATGCTACAGAGTTCAGGACCACTGACTTCAATCCAGATTATAATTAAAATTTTTATTGAAGCTGCTTGCAGAGCAACCTCCTTGGGGCTAAATTGAGGATGTGCTGTCCAGAAGGGAAGGGTTTTTAAAGGTGGAGACCACAATTATCTTATTTCTATGGAATTTGTAGCTGTATGAGAAACTGTTTCACTCCCCTTGACTACATGAGGATCTCTCTCTTTTCCCATGTACATAGCAATAAAGGAGCTTCATTTCCCTGTACACAGCAATAAGCATGTTTACAGAAGCCATAGCAAGTGGTTGATTATCTTACAGCAGTTCCACCATTCTGGAGAGAGTGAAGAATGCTAGGGGCTCATCTTTCAGGAATTTAGGGCAGAGGCCAACAGGTACTAGGAGGGAGTAGTAGAATGGAGTTTCCTTAACCATCACAAATATACAATGTATATGGACATATACTTTATAAACGTCACATGGTACCTCATAGAAATTTATAAATTATGTTACTTTTTTAAAGAACTTACCTAGGTAGCTGAGGAGTGGTGGCACATGCCTTTAATCCTAGCACTCAGGAGGCAGAGGCAGGAGAATCTCTGTGAGTTCGAGGCCAGCCTGGTCTACAGAGTGAGTTCCAGGACAAGCTCCAAAGCTACACAGAGAAACCCTGTCTTGAAAAAAAAAAAAAAAGAACTTACCTAGTTAATAATCATGTGTTCACTATTAAAATAAATAGTCCTGGCTAGGGAGACAGTTTAGCAGTTAAAGCCCTTACACACCAGTAAGAGGACCAGAGTTCAGATTCCCAGGATCCCTCCTGTAATTCTAGCCTCAGAAGGCTGAGAATATCATCCCCTGAGCAAACTGGCTAACTAAACTCTATAACAGTGAGCTCTGAATTTGATTGAGAGACCTTCCTTGCCTCAGAAGATAAAAGTGGGAGAGCAATTGAACAAGATTGCTGGGGCTGGAAAGATGGTTAAGAGCACTTGTTACTCTGGCATAGAACCTAGGGTTCAGTTCTTGGAACCCATGTGGTGGCTCGGCTCACAACTATCTGTAGCTCCAGATGTAATTCTAGAGGATCCAACACCCTCATCTGGCCTCCAAGAGCACTACATACACATGGCATACAGATGTATATTCAGGCAAAGTACTCATACACACAGAATAAAAATAAATACNTCTTTTAAAAAAATTTCCCAATTTCAACCTCAGGCCTCAAAGGTACATGTGTGTGCATGCACACGTGTGAACACACACACACAAGGATGTGTGCACGTGTTCATGAACACATACATATATGCATACATACTATACATGTATACACATGAAGAAAAAAATAATAAGTGGCCCCATATCTTTATACTTTGTGTGTGTGTGTGTGTGTGTGTGTGTGTGTGTGTGTGTGTGTGTGATATTTTGAGCTATGCTCATGATCTCAAGAAAATGTCAGACTCCTGGATATTGAACAAAAGGTTTGCACATAAAAATTGCTAGTTTCTGTGTTGTAATAGCTGCATTGAACATGTGTTATACAATAATTGGTTTGACACTATGCTGGCTAGTTTTATGTCAACTTAACACAAGATAGAGTCACTGGAGAGGAGGAAGCCTCAATTGAGAAAATGCCTCAATAAGATTAGGCTGTAGGCAGGCCTGTAGGTTATTTCTTAATTAATGATTGATGTGGGGGTGTAGCCCATTGCGTTTGGGGTGTCCAGGCAGGTGATCCTGAGTTCTATAAGAAAGCAGGCTCAGCAAGCCATGAGGAACAAGCCAATAAGCAGTGTTCCTCTATGGCCTCTGCATCAGTTCCTGCCTCCAGGTTCCTGCCCTGCTTGAGCTCCTGTCCTGACTTCCTTTGATGGTGAACTGTGATGTGAAAGTGTAAGCCAAATAAACCTTCTCTTCCCAACTTGCTTTTTGGTCATGGTATTTTGTCTAAGATAGTCCCCATAGGAAGAGCTAGACATGAAAGATAAGGGAAGGAAAAGGCCTATGCAAAGGCCACTGACCCCCTCCCGTCCACCTACACATAACACTACCACAAAAAAAGACAACTTGTAGACAAAGGGATATTATATATTAGAGAACTCTTGGATGTTTGTAATAAAATACATTTACTTTTTAAGTGCCACTGCATAAGCATGAGGTCTTGAGTTCAGATCCCTAGAATCCATATAAAAAGCCCAAAACTGCCTATAAGGCCAAGAGCTGGAGAGACAGAGACAGGAAGAGTCCTAGGGCTTGTTGGTTCAATGAGCTTTAGATTCACTGACTCTGGCTCACAAAATAAGATGGAGAATGTGGTAGTTTGAATAAAAATGGCCCCCACAGATCAACAGAGAGTGGCACTATTAGGAGGAATGGCTTTGTTGGAGGAAGTGAGTCATTAGGGGATGGGCTTTGAGGTCTCAGAAGCTCAAGCCAGGCCTACTGGTTCACAGTCTCTTCCTGCTGCCTGTGTATCCAGATGTAGAACTGTCAGCTCCTTCTCTAGCACCTGAGTGCCACCATGTTGCACCAAGACAATAATGAACTAAATCTCTGAACTGTAAGCCAGCCCCAATTAAATGTTTTCCTTTATAAGAGTTACCATGGTCATGGTGTCTCTTCATAGCAGTAAAACCCTAGCTAAGACAGAGAGTGACTGAGGAAGANACCAGATGTTGTTCCATCCCTGCCCTCCCACAACCACATGCACACTCTTGCATGTACACATACCTACATGCACAGGTGCATGTACCCATACTAACAAGTACGTANACAACATACTACACACACACAGGCACAGAGACAGATGCAAAGCTAAAAATGGACAAAGTAAGTGTCCTTCTAAGAATAGTACTTGTTTCTCTACTTGGTTTTTTTCTGAACTTTTAGAGAGTAACTTAGATCCTGCTCCACTGTGCAGAAAGGTCAGCTGCCCTGTAGATATTACCCCACTCTCTGAAAAACATAACGTAAACATGATAATTCCTGAGGCACACACACAAAAAGCACCTAACAGCTGATTTCTCCACTTCATAAATGCCCCTCCACTCCACTGTCCTAGCACCCTTCAAAAAGCTTACAAGAAATTGTGTCCTATTCTGGTCCACACGCCTTGTGCCCATCCCTCTTTGCTTCTCTTTGACAGTTAAACCAAATATTTCCCATGAATTGGAGAAACCACTTCTATTTTGAATCCTTTCCTTCATCCAAAGGTTTGACTCTAGACTTCAAGCAGCTGTCAGGATCCTGGGACTTTCACTGTCAACACAGTCACTGAAAGCATTCCAAAGCAGGGATGAGACAGAGAGAGTAGCTCCACTTCAAGAGTGGGCTTGCAATGCTTGCTGCCCCAGGGAAGTGTTCTGTACAATAATTTACAGCAACCGTGGGTCGGGGGTGGGGGGGGACGACTTTAGGGGCTGAGAACCCAGTGGGCAAGCCTGTGAGATTTGAGGATTGTGAGATTAGGCCATAGATAATTCAAACGAGGAAAATATAGGTACTTTCCCTAATGCAATGTGACTAATGCCAAATACAATAACGAATAGAGAGGCCAGTATGAGGCAGCATGGATAAGATGAGCACCAGGGGTGCTGGCTGTGCGATGACCCACAGCTGTGCTCCAGGTCTCTGTTTTCAGGTCCCTGTGCTTTTATTCTTCAAGCTCAAGTTCCGAGCAATGATCACAGGGCCAACTAGTCTTTCCACCCTTCCTGAGCAGAGTGGTCTCGTTTTTGTGAGCCGGGGTCAGCTCCAGCTGGTAAGCACACCCCAGAGCAGCTGTAGAGCAGCTGCTGGAGGAACACAGAGCAATTTCAGTTGGAAGACAGCCCATAGAGGAGCACAACTCTGACTGGGGAGAAATTCTGCTCCACATCTGTGGAAGACTGCCACCCAAGCTGAGGAGTGCAGCAAAGCCTTAAAGGACTTGGGAGGAGTGCAGCTACATATGGGAGGAGTTAAAGGTGTTAGAGAAGCAGCACAACAGACAAAGGTTAACAGTTGATGAGCCAGATATTCCCTGGCAGAAGCACAACCCCATTTTCCCAGCCCCTTGAACTGAGGCCCCGCCTTACTGCCAGCCGATTGGCCTAGCCAGCACGACCTTGAGTCACTAACCTCCCCGGAGCGGCCTGGCCACGCCCACCTGTTGTGTCGCCCAGCACACTTTAGTTTCCAGATTGTTGCGTCTGTTCACTTAGCTCAAAAGCTGCTCTCTAGCTGCCTGGCGCTCAGTTTTCCCTTCACTCTTGTAACATGACCGCGCCGGCTCTCGCGCTGGACGCAAAGCCTCCCCGCCACAGGAAGAAGACCTACACTTTCTGGTGGTGCTTCCTGGGCATCTGCGCAGAGGCCCTTCTGTTCCTGCTGTCTACTTTATCTGGTAGGATCCAGGAGAGAGTTTGTGACTCTGGGATGCTGGTATCTGGCCTGTAGGTCAGGTGGATAGCGAGGAGCTCATCTGAGGTTGGGATGGGCAAGGTTGTGATGGAGGACCTGGTAGGGTTCTAGAGTTGTGCAAATGTGTAATGTGGAGACCATACAGTCTCCATCCCCAAAGTGCAGACTTGCTTAGTGGGCAACACTTAAGGGTTAAGCTGCCTGAGTGGAGAAAGGAGTAGATGTTCATCCAAAGCCTGGATGTGTAAATAATCAATTTGCATAGTTTTCAGGATTTAGGGTAGTCCTAGTGTTTAACTCTGGGGAAGGCAGATTGCACTGCTTGTGCTGTGGGTAAGCAACTCTAGGTTTAGAGGGGAGGGAAAGTCACACCTGGCTTGCTTTATCTTGAGTCAAGTTTCCTTGTTGCCTGAGGCAGAATGGGCTTGGTTTACAAGTGGCTGTTTTGTTTGGCTTTACATTTTTTAATAGAATTTTTTCACATAAAGCGTAATTGATCATATTCCTCATACCCTGCCCCCTGACTTGGAGTTATCCTAGCCAATATAGACAGTGACTGATGGTATTACCAAATGGCTTTGAGACATTGTTTATCGTCCTTTAAAGACAAAGTCATAGTAGAAAAAAAAAATCTAAACATCACTCCTAAGAAGTATAAGTACACTCTGGTTTTCACCTCAGCTCATGAACAAAAACCCAGGGTTTCTCCCATCACGTTTTGGTAGTGTTTCATTACATGGAATAAATACTATACTTGCTTACTGTATAAAGTTTACACAAAGAACAATGTTTCTGTGTCCTTCTGTTTTTCAATCCTCTGTATCTATGTCTCTGATACATACTGTTGTGGAATATTATTTCAACTATGTAAAGACATGTTACATTTGTTTATGCTGCAGAATATTACTTTAACTGTGTAAAGGTGTATTATTACATTTGTTTATGCTGCATTTGTTTAACAATGTAAGAATATGTGTTTAATTATGTAAAGATATGTTGCATTTGTTTCACTTTGCCTACCTAAGGTACTTGATTAGTCTAATAAAGAGCTGAATGGCCAATAGCTAGACAGAGAAAGGATAGGCAGGGCTGACAGGGAGAGAGAATAAATAGGAGACTGAGGAGAAGAAGGAGAGGAGTCAACGAGAGACAAGCCTGGGGCATGAAGCCACCAGCCAGCAGACACAAGCAGTGAAAGTAGGAGAGAAAGAAAGAAAGAAAGAAAGAAAGAAAGA
>LZPO01087799.1:0-23526 GCA_001675575.1 Neotoma lepida | reverse complement strand
ACCAGTTCATGCACCAGGGATGGATCCTGATCCCATTGCCTGGGGGCCCCCTAAACAGTTCAAGCTAAACCACTGTCTCGAGTATCCAGAAGGCCCTGTCTAATGAATCNATNCATGATAAGAGAGATACTGANGGTGAACACANGGCCTCTCATACACCAAACACGCTATGGCCAAGTCTTTCCCTCGGCTGGCATCTCTTGTTTTAATGGTAGCTAAAGCCTCACGTGTTAAGGCTAGCTTCCTAGAAGATAACACTGCTGAGAGCTTGTAGAATCTTTATGAGGTGCAGCTTGGCGAAAAGAAATGAGGTCCGTAGGTAGAACCATCCCTTGATGGCGATATTGGATGTCTAGACATGAGTCAGTGTCTGTCTCTCTGTCTCTATCTCCGTCTACTCCTCTCTTGCATCTTCTTCGCCTCCTCTGATCCTCTTTTCTTTTCCTGGCCTCTGAGAAGCAAGCAGCCATTCTCCATCATTTGCCTCCTGTTCTGAGGCTCTGCCTTTTCATAGACTCCAGGTTAAAGGAGACAGCTGGCTATGGACTGAAACAACCTCTGGAAACATGAATCAATACAAATCTTCCCNCCTTTTGTCTGACTCACCAGGGAAGCAGAGCTGACTAAGGTCGATCTTCAAACTCACCGATCAGAAGATACTTAAAAATGTGTTTACCTTATTTTTTTATTCTGACACCTTTATGATTACACATTATTGGATAAATAGCTCTTGGTCATGTCTAATTTATTATAATATAAGGGANAAAATGAGGGTTATATTTTTTCCCTAGGAAAATATCCTTTTCTTTGTCTCAAATTATAATTGGGAAATGACCCATGAGTCTTCAGAGATATATTTAGCTTCTTGTTTAATTCTCAATTCTGGCTAACATGGTGGTCTGTCCAAATGAGGCGTTCAGTACATATTTACAAACTTGAAATTATCAGGCTATGATGGTAAAGTCATNGAGAATACAAGATATGGTGGCCCAGACTGTAGGCAAATGTATCACTGTGGAAGGAAGTAGCCCAGGTCTAGAGATAGTAAATGGAATGGGAAATATTGGGGGACATCCTGAAGAATATTCATGGAACTTGGAAGCAACCCAGATACAATGGAATGCAGAAACATAAATAAAGATGCTGTAAGTGTCATCAGGTTTGAAAATGTGCTCCTTACCAACATCCAACCAATCGCACAGCACACAGCGAATCCTAGAAATAGATACCTTGCATTTGTCCCTCCCTCAACTCCAGACTCCACCTACCAATCACACCTGCAAATCTGATTTGCTCTCCAAAATGTCTCTCAAGACTGCATCTTCTACCTTGTCAGGAGGCCCCTTAGTATCTGCTGCTTTCTCTGTCCACATTGCTAGAAGGGCTCTCGTTCTACGACTATCTGCCATCACCTTGTTTCTCTCTGATTAACCCTATATGTGACATCTGCCTCTTAAATACCTGGCTTGGNCATTGTCATTCCTTTGTTTAAAGCTCTTTGATAGATTTCCACTGTTAATATCATAGAACAGTCTCTCCTTACTTTAGAAGTATGTTTTAAGAACCCTCTATGGATGCCTGAAATCACAGATAGCACCAAATTTTGTGAATATGCTCATTTTTTTTCTTTAGCATATGTATCTAGGACAGCTTAACTAAAAGTTAGACACATAAAAGATTTATAATAACTGATGACAAAATAGAATAATTATAACAGTATATATTAGACACACAAAATATTTATAGTAACTAATGACAAAATAGAATAATTATAGCAATATATAAAGACTTAATGAGGACACAAAGTTGGTTGGGTAGGGAAAGGAGGGTGCACCTGGGAGGAGTTGGGGGAGAGTTGAATATGACCAAAATATATTGTATGAAATGTATTTATTAGTCCTCAAAGAACTAATAAAAAAATTAAGGAGAGNTTCATGAATTTGGAATTGCTTTCTCAAAATATTGTATTATACTCACTTTTTTTTCCATCTTGGTCACAGGAAGCTGAAACCAAAGAACTCAATAACCTGGATAAAAAAGGACAACTGAGTATCTATAGTAGGTCCTGCAAAGGTCATTCTGACCCAGTTGCCTCTTCACTAGCCTTCATTTACACCGTTACTCCACATACCAGCATCTTCAGTTACTGAGATGAAACATCAAAAGTCAATGCAAATATCCCCACCAGCAGTCTACCCTTCTTGATACCCATCCTCCCAGTGATGGCTTAAACATCTCTTCTTCAAGCAGGATGTTTAGATCATTAGCTGTGGTGGTTGGAAAGAAAATGGCCCTCAAAGGGAATGGCGCTAAACTGAGGTATGACCTTGTTGGAGTAGGTGTGGTCTTGTTGGAAGAAGTGTGTCACTGTGGAGGTGGGCTTTGAGTCCTCATATATGCTCAAGTCATGCCCAGTGAGTTGGTCTACTTCCTGCTGCCTTTTGATCAAGATGTAGTCAGCACCACGTCTGCCTGCATGCCACCATGTCCCACTATGATGATAACGGACTAAATCTCTGAAACTATAAACCACCACCTCAAGTAAATGTTTTCCTTTATAAGAGTTGATGTGGTCATGGTGTCTCTTCACAGCAATAGAAACTTCTGTAGCCTTCCTTTGATCAAATCTATCTCCAAACACTNGTCACTCAGAAGGACATTTGACATTATCTCTACAAACATCTGCTAACATTGAAGGTTTCTGAACATAAGATACGAGCATAAAAGGTACTATACCATTCCATTCTAAGAACTCCAAGGCAGCCCTGAGGGTTGTATTGTGGTGTGTGATTATGTGAAAATGTGTATTTAAGGTAGAAGGAATACATGCTCAAAAGTAAAAAACAGAACTAAGCATCTGGATATGAAATTAGACTTCACTGTTATGTTTCTCTAAATACATCTTACTAACCACTTGCATCCACATTTCTTGCAGAGGTTTTTAGACAGAGTCTGCCAGACTCCACTGTAATCTCTGAAAGAGAAACTATATAGGTATGATGGAAGACAATTTTTGGACTAACCTGAGGATTACTTTTATAAGTCATTTCATAATTGACAATACCATACTTGATGAAAGAAAATTGACTATGTCTGTCATTAGGACATGACAGTTCTATTTCTTTCAACATTTTGATATTTTACTGATTGGAAAAGCAAAGCTTTCCAATTAGTAAATCCACCTGATTCCAAGTTAATTTTAATTTTATTTACGGACTTGAGTTTTGCATCGATTCAGTGAGCAGTTTCCCTGTACCATAGAAACACCCACACATGCAGGGCCCTTTCCAGGCCTTTTCAATCCCATTCCATCTCCTGGCTCCACTCTTTTACTGTTGGAGAAAAAAATATGGAGCAGTTTAGAAATAAACTTTTGAGGACAAAACAGGCAGAAAAAAGAACAAAAGAATTAGAGTCAATCCATCATTAGACTGAAGCATGGACCCATGGACAAGGAAGAGCTGTAGAATACTATTTTAAGATGATNCGTTACATTTGTTTATGCTGTGCAACATTTGTTTAATGATACAAAGATGTGTTGCATTCTTTTATGTTGCATTTGTTTAACTCTGTGAAGCTGTGTTACTGTGCCTGTCTAAAACACCTGATTGGTCTAATAAAGAGCTGAACAGCCAATATCAAGGCAGGAGAAAGGATAGGCAAGGCTGGCAGGCAGAGAGAATAAATAGAAGAAGAAAAAGAGGGATCGAGAAGCAAGAGAGATGAAGGAACGAGAAAAGAAAGGGCCCGTCACACAGCCACACAGTCAGACATGGAGTAAGAAGTAAAGAAAGATATACAGAAATAGAGAAAGGTATAATCCCAGAGGCAAAAGATAGATGGGATAATTTAAGAAAAGCTGGCTAGAAACAAGCCAAGCTAAGGCCAGGCATTCATAAGAAAGAATAAGCCTCCATGTGTATTTATTTGAGAGCTAGGAGGCGGGTCCCCCAAAGAGTCAATGAAGAAAAAACAACTAACAACAAGGAAGAGTTCTTTAGAATTTATTTTAGCCACACAAAGGCACAGCACTAATGTTAAGAGATACAGCTTTAGAGGTAAGACACAGAATAGCATCCTGTCCAGAAAAATTGAAACCACAAGGTCAGTAGATAAGAGCAATTCAACCCTAATCCCATTACTAAATGTAATTTTCCTTTTGCTTTTAATTAGAGGTGCATGACTGATTACTGTTCAGCCATTTGAGCTTGAGATAGTATTCTAAAAGGGACCTCTACCAGGGCTTCTTTTTGATCATAAGCAAATGCAAAACAGGAAGTCAGTACGCAGGGAGTCAGAGAGGGTTAAAGTGAGTCATCCTGATCTCCTGTTTCCAAATTAACCCAATGAATCACCAAGTCAAATCACCAGTGACTGATCTGTGATGGTTCACTTAAAATTACCTCTCATAGGAAGGAACCTTTGGCCAAATCTCTGGCTTAACTGAGATGCCATTAAAATATTAGCGATGGCAAATGTTTAAAAACCAAAATACCAAATTCACCAAATCTCAAGTTCTGTCATCTGTAGTCAGTCAAGCTAAAACTCAAGAAATTGAAGAATTTCTTTAGGAAAGAATGAAACTTTGGTTAAATAATGAACTATCCAAATCAAAGGATGCAGATGTTATTTAAAATGCCTTCAAGAAAAAATAATTTATGGTTTATGGAAAAGCTTTATCTAAGACCAGAAAAAGCTCTCATGTGATTAGTGAGACACAACATCGAAACTGGAGGTATACAGCTGCGTGATCAAGTCTTTGCTTAATATGTGAGTTAAATCCCAGCACTAAAACAAAAGCAAACTAAAAACTAGCTCCTAGTTATNGACTTCTCAAAGTACCTACAAGAACAGAACTCAAAAGGCTTTACTGTAACGTTGTGAAAGTCCATAAATCAGTGATGGCAGNTAGATCCAGCTAGAAAAGATCTGAAAGAAACTGACAATTTCCACTCTTCACCACTACAGGGGTCTCTCCAGCAATAATTAAAATCTGGTCTTCGAAAACCAGATACGATTAGTTAAGTAAGCCAAAGAACAGCTACAAATTACTTTGCCTGTGCCCTCCAGAACCTTCTGNACAAGCTAAATAAGAAACAGAAATACAATCATTACTGAATCGTGCTTGGAGAGTGGAAGCTATATGAGATTCTGGACCATGGGGAGAGGTAGATGGCAAAGAGGTCCTCCAAACACTGACAGCCAACACTGGACTCGGAACCACTGGGGGACTCGGGGCACTTTTTAAGAACGTGTATCCACCTTATCTGAAATGAAGCACAGTCACTGAATATAATGGTAGATGTCTGTGTTGTATGTGTCAACTACACTGGGCAGAAAAGTCAAAAGAACTCACTTTAAAGCAAATGTAAAAACACAAACTAGAACCAGTCAGACAGCTCAGTTGGTAAAAGTACTTGCCACTCCATCTACCGACTTGACTTTAATTCCCAAGACCTAGAAGATGGAAGGAGAGAACTCAAGTCCTGAAAACTATTTTCTAATCTCCACATATGGACCCCAAGGCCAGCATGGATACATACACGTATAATACTATATATACATACTATTATATATATACATATATATGTATATATTAGAATACTTCTTAATAAGCTTACTAAAAACATTTAGAAAATACTAAAACATCAAGAAACAATAATCCTCTAAAAAGTACAATAATCTGGGTACCAATTCTAAGTTGGAGATGATGAGTCTGTGTTTGATTTGGGAGCTGAGAAGCTCCATGAGGACAAATGACACATATCATGTTTGTCAGTATCTCTAGCGGGCAATATGCTCTGTGTAAAAAAAAAAACAAAAAGAAGAAAAGAAATTTTGCATTATTGTTAAACGACACAATATTAATATCTAGGTCAATTCTGGTAGCTTTCTAACTTGCCTTCTGAAATCAGATCCTGAATAACATTGAGAATGGCTAAGGACTAGAGATGGAAAGTCAGAACTACAACAAAAGAAGATAAACTTCTAACCTTCCAAAAGAGTTCTTTAGACAAATCATAGAACTCGACGCTGTTTGGATTAGGGACTGCTTTTCATAAATAAGGATTTATGAAGGAACTGCCCGTCTGAATTAATGTCTCTAAGCCAAGCACTTCAATAGACAAAACTAACACTGACTTAATTTAACAATTAGAAAGAATCAAATGATCTGTGGTCTGAAGACTAAGCAGCTTGTCAAATGTTAAAGTGGCCTCTGCCTGGCTAAAGAGGCAGGAGGACTGTACTAGCTGTCCAGTGGATTTGCTTAGAAATGCAAATAATTTCTGACAAAAGCCACACCCAGATGTAGTTCCATCCAGATTATTCCTGAATGGAACTCTGTGATGTCAGCTCAGGATTTCTGACTATGCCCTCAGCACAGTCCTGTGGATAGTTCACACATTCAGGGAGCTGGGAGAAACAGGTCAACAGGTACCAAGATGGTGTTTTGTGTTGCTTTAGNACAGTGGTTCACTTTGACCCCTTTGGGGATCAAAGGACCTTTTTACAGGGGTCGCATATCAGATATTTAAATTATGATTCATAACAGTAGCAAAATTGCAGTTGTGAAGTAGCAACGAAATAATTTTATGGTTGGGGGTCACCACAATATGAGGAGCTGTATTAAAGGGTCGCAGCATTAGGAAGGCTGAGAACACTGTTCTAAAACAGTGGTTATTGGTCCTTCCATTGACAAAGCTGATCTTCTTCATTGAACATATTGACTGTGCTTTGATTTGATGAAGTGTTTGGTGATTCATGTAAAGTTATGTCCAAAGAGAAAAACCAAAATCAGAAGAGTCAATGTAGCTTAGGTTGGGAAGACAAAGACATTCTAGAACCTTCTGTTCATTTGGCAATGATTTGTTGGACAGCTGAAACCCATCAGCCCTAAGGGTGTTTCCAGCAGCGACCGTGAGGCATTTCTCATAGTTTCCTCGGGAATGCCTAATGAATCCTTAAGGAGGTCCAGAAAAAAAATTACTGTGTTAAACAGAAACACAAACAGACACCCAGTGGATTGATTAAAATGTTAACTGGAATGACTGGAGAGATGGCTTGGTGTGTAAAGCTACTTGCACCCAGNCTGAGTTGGATCCCCAGGATCCAGATGGTGGAAGAAGAGAACCAACTCCCCAGAATTGTCCTCTGACCTCCACATAAGTAGTGTGCATGTGCACACACACTAAATAATTAAGTGAAAATAAATGTCTCTAACTTGAAAACATAATGTCCAGAAGGGCACTTGATGTGTTTTCAGAGGCATCTACATTACTTCTCATAATTTTGAGTAAAAATTATCAGCCTAGATGTCTATCAGTGCATGAATGGAGAAAGAAAATGTAGTGAACCTATAGTGTTACTTTTATTCAACTGTAAAGAAACATGAAACTCTAACATTAAAAAAAAATGGGTTATTATGTTAAGTGAAATGAGCCAGCCAGACTCAGAAAGACAAATTGCACATTTTCTCTTGTGTATGGAGTCTACATTTCAGTTTACACACACACACACACACACACACACACACACACACACACACGGGGGGGGGATATGAAAGTGGAAAGGGGACCTGAGATGGAGAAGTCTATCTAAAAGGAAGGGGAGGAAGGGACAAGAGAGGGTAATATATATAGCACGAAGCAGAAAGGCAACTATCTATAGGATGGAAGGATAACAGGAGGAGTAAGCAGAAGGGCAGTGTAGGGAGCTAATAAGAACAGTATAATGATATACATGTAAGAGTGAAACCTATTTCTTTGTACTTTAAAAAATTAATTTGAGGATGATCAGGCCTGCCTTTCCTTCCTTCCTTCCTTCCTTCCTTCCTTCCTTCCTTCCTTCCTTCCTTCCTTCCTTTCTTTCTTTTTTGAGACAAGATTTCTCTGTATAACAGCCCTGGCTGTCCTGAAAAATCGCTCTGTAGACCAGGCTGGCCTCGAACTCAGAGATCCGCCTGCCTCTGCCTCCTGAGTGCTGGGATAAAAGGCGTGCACCACCATTGTAAAGTAGGCCTGAGAAGAATCCTTAAAGGAAGGGTCTCAACCAACTGAAAGTAAAAAGCACTAACTATTATTAACAGTTCTTTAACTTCTTATCAACCCTTTCAGGAACCAACCCCAGAGTCAGCATTCATAGTACATTCTGCTGCTGAGCACACCCACAGGACATGGGGCTCCTCATGGTTCCCTCCAAGTCATGCCCCCTTGCAAATGAGTAAAGGACTGAGAATCTGCCTTTATACACTAAATGATGCATATTTTACTCAAGGAAAGAAAATAAATTGCTTCTTAAAATTCCCAAGAAACAGCCAATGCACGCATTACAGCTGAGGTGTACTCAACAATGCATTTCCATGAACTAAACACTCTGCCATGGGCAGACGGAACAGATAACTTCCATCCAGTTAATTTTCCTGGTTGATCCCAATAACAGTCCCCCTGCCTTTGAGTGAAGAGGTGCTACCACAGTGGTTCTCAACCTGTGGGTCACACACAACCTTTGGAGGGGCAGGGTCAAGTGACCCTTTCACAAGGGTCTCCTAAGACCATCACAGGACACAGATATTTGCTTTACGATTTATAACAGTAGCAAAATTACACCTATAAAGTAGCAAGGAAAATAATTTTATGGTTGGGGTGCCAACAACATGAGGAACTGTATTAAAGGGTCGCAGCGCTGCGAAGGTTGAGGGCCACTGCTCTAACAGGATCAGCCTACTGCTGAGACATTAACGTGTTTAAAATAAACACAGATATTTACAGTCGATCCAAAAATGCCCAGCATTTGTAAAGTTCAATTTAGCATCCACCAGGAATACAAAGAATTTCCCATTAAAAATGGTCTGTAAACAAATACTACTTAAAAATTGAAACCGGAAGTCAAACATTCAAGTGTTAATTTGTCTGCTCTCACGGTCCGTGTTGACCTTGACAGGAGCTCAAATAAACCTTATTTCTGGAAACACTTTTAAAACTCAAGACTTCGTTTAATTTCCAGTGACTAGCTGGATATCTGGAAAGCGGCGTGCTCACCGGAGCTTACTTGCTAACAAACACTCATTTGGAGAAGGCAGACCAGCCCCTCCCCCTCACACTAACCTAGAGATCCCCTCCCCATCCTCTAAATTAGATTCTGTTTCTTGAATTGCTGCTTCATTGTGAAATTTTCTTTTAAACTTCAATTATTCACAGGATTTCGGGCTCTAGACTCCCAGCAGGTTGGGTTGTTTCGGGTAGTTCTGGAAAATTACGTTTTCATGGAATTGCACTCTTTATGCAATTCTCTTGAAGCTTTTAGCGAACACTCCGATAAGAGANTATGTCTCAGACTAAATGGCATCAATGCAANATCTAGAAAGCCCTCTCCTCCCCCCACCCCCCAGTATGAAGGTGTTTTACCAGTTCTCGCCCCTCCCTCCTTGACATCCAGAGAGCCGACGTGAAGCCCCACGCAAAACCAGTGAGGTGGGCTCTCAGAATTCTGACATCACCAGCAAGGATGGATCCCAAGTCTGANCCAGAAAAGCACGCGCATCCAGGTCCAGGTCACCACCCAGAGGGCCGGGAGGCCAGGAACCATCGTCCCCGCCTTCCCCAGCAAGAAGAAACTAACCCTAGGGCGGGAGAGGGGCGCGTGGGGGCGGGGACCACAGGGCGACAGGAAGCCAGCAGTCATCTCCACGCACCTCCGGGGCCAACGGACACACGTGCGTGGCCACTCACCAGCAGTCGTGCGTGTCGGGAGCTCCCGTGGGACGGCGACTGCGGCGGCTGCCCCCGCGCGGGCCGCGTAGCTTGGGCATCCGTGTGGCCGCTGCAGCCGGGGCGGCGGTGGCAGCTCCGCAAGGCACGGGCGCGTGGTGACGGTGGCACCAGGTTGGGAGGCGCCCGCGGGCCGGTCCGGGCTGTGCCTTCTCTGGGTTCTCTCTGCTCGTTGTCGGACGAGCTCTGCTGCTTTCCGTGTCCTGGGCTTGCTCTTGCTGGCGGGACAGCCTCAGCGCCCTTGCAAACCCACGCACCGGCCGGTGACTTCCGAATCTGTGGCGGCCTTGTCTGTGGCAGCAATGCCAGGAAAGAAATTGTCACTGCGATGGTCCCAGCTTCCCCTGCCCCGGCCCCTGAGCACCGCCTCCGCCTCTGCCTCCGCCCCCTCCTCCGTAGCCACAGCCTCCCATGTGCTGCAGAAAAACCTCTGGGGTAGCGGGTCCATGTTGATGGCCTAGGGCCACAGTGAAATGGTTGCATGTGATTTACCCCTCCCCCGCCCCCCAGACAACCTGCTCGCTCGCTGCCCAAGTTTGGACCACCTGAACCTTCCAAGTGAACCATCAGCTTTCCCTAGAAAGCAGGGGAATGGCTGGGCGGCTCCCAAACTGCAGAGTACACAAGCCATGATGCAGCTGGATTTGCCGGTGGAACGGCTCCGATATAGGGTTACAGCCTATGTAGGAATCCCATTTTGAGATTTGTCTGTGACTAAGCACTCCCTCTCTCCACCTTCTTGAGTAAAGAAAACACAAACAGATAGATCCTCACCATAGGCAGTGTCTTTAATACGGCCCTCCACCTGTACCATACACACAGTACACGCAATCTGACATATTTGCTACAGCTCAGTGTATAAAAGCTGCATCTTATACTCTTGCCATGAATATGACATAGATAAGTAAAGTTATTTATCTATGAATTTTTTGCTCAGCTGCAAAGTAGTAGAAGACACTTTAAATCTGAGAGTGTGGGAAGAAGCAGGACTGAAGGAGCAGGGAGAAGCCGCTGTGATTTGACATCTGTGCTGGCTGGTTTTATGGCAACTTGACACAAGCTAGNGCCATCTGAGAAGAGAGATCCTGAATTGAGAAAATGACTCCATAAGATAAAGCGGAAGGCAGGCAGGCCTATAGAGCATTTTCTCAATTACTGAGGGATGTGGGAAGGCCCAGCCCATTGTGAGTGGCGCCACCCATGGGCAGATGGTCTTGGGTTCTATAGAGAGCCTACTGAGCAAGCCANGAGGANCAAGCTAGTGAGCAGCACTCCTTCATGGCTTCTGCATCAGCTCCTGCCCCCAGATTCCTGTGTTGTTTGAGTTCCTGCTACGACATTCTTCAAGATGAACTGGGCCTTGGCAGTGAAATAAACCCTTTCCTCCTGAAGTTGATTTTGGTCATGGTCATGGTCAAGCTGTTTCTTTGAGGGAGCAGATCCTACCAGCTCACCAACATTTTAGGAACACTGTGGCTACTGATGAGACTGGGGATGTTCTCTTCAGCTTAGGTGGGAGCCCATCTCCAAAAGACCACAGGTGGGATGGGGCACACTGGCTATCTTGGTTGGCTTTTCCTTTGGAAACCAAACTTGCAACCCTGGCTCTGCCACCTCCTGAGCTGTTTAGATCACCCTTATCCCCATCCTAAGACATCACTACCCTACTGTGGTGTCAACTAAGCTTCAACTTTCAGAGGCAGTCTGAAGCCTTGCTTTTCAGGAGACAATGGTGTTGCTTTTTGTTGCTGTTGTTTTGTTTTGTTCCAAATATCAAAACCAGAAAATTCCCCAAATATTCACATTTTAAAATTCTATTGTTTATTTGCTGTGGGAGGGCTCAAACCCTGAGCTTCAAGAGGGCTAAGGATGAGTTCTAGCCTTGAGCAACAAATTCAGATTTTTAATGTATTTCAAAAAAAGTTTTAAGATGTTCCACCTGCTGTAGCTGAGTAGCAGGTTGCTCCTTTAGATTCTTCGATTTTTCACAGGGCCAGGGCCATCACTTCTGTGGATATCCACACTTCAATAGCATTTGAAGATTTCATAGACATTTGAGTCTGATGTTCTGGATGTGATAATCTTGTCTACTAGACAAAATGCATTCTGGTGATTATAGTGAAAAAATAGTCATATTCTATAGTTCCACATATGTATTTATAATAGTGACTGATCATGTGAATTTACTATCCAACATCCGAAGTCCCACCTAAAAGCCAAAGTAGGGTGGTGCATACCTATAGTTTCAACTAATTGGAGGCTGAGGTGGGAGAACTTATTAGACTTAAGAGTTCCAGGTCAGCATAGCCAACACAGAAAAAAACCTGTCTCAAAAGAAAAAATAGCATTTGGAACCACAAGATGGCTTGGAGGGTAAAGATGTTTGCTGCTGTGATTGAAGACCTAAGTTTGATTCCTCCCACATGATATAAGAAAAGACCAGCTCCTAGAAACTGTCCTGTCATACACACACACACACACACACACACACACACATACTAAATGAGTAAGTTAGTAAATAAATATCAAATTAAAAAAATTTGATAAAAGATGAAATGACTCAATATGTTTTGTCCTAACATCCCATCTTTGTTAGGCAGGACACTATTATCTGACTTAAATTCAGCTTTTCAGAGGCTGGCTTTGAATCTAGATTTTGTTATTAAAAAACTTTAGAAAAAGTTCTATTATCTGTGAAGGGGCTTTTGTGTCCAGGGACAGTAGCTCCAGGGTGACAATGGTACTGTTCTACAGAGGCTGTGCCAGTGACTTCTGAGCGGGCTGTTAGAGTAGTAAAGCCTATTCTGATTTCAGCTGGCCAGCTTCCACGTGTCTCTGATATGCAGCTTGAGGGCTTTCCTGTACCTTTCCAATTAAGCTAGGTGGAAATAGTTTCAGTTTGTCACAACAGTTTGGGGGTGACTTAAGTACTTTATGAAGAGGTACTACAAGAGTCTAGAATTTTTATCTTAGATTTTAAATTTTAATCCTTGGTATAGTTTTCCTTTCATTTTTAAAGATACAATTTCAAGATTACCCAAAAATCTACAAATCCAGGGAAAAATTGAGGAAAAAGGAAGAGAGAGAGAGAGAGAGAGAGAGAGAGAGAGAGAGAGAGAGAGAGAGAGAGACCTATAATCCTCACTATTCCGGAAGCTGGGAGGGGAGGATCTCTAGCTGGAGGCTAGCCTGGGCTACAGAGTAAATTCAAATCCAGTTTGAGCAACTTCCTGAAATCCTTTCTCCAAATAAATGATAAAAAGAGGACTGGGGGTACAGCTCAGTGTTAAAGCAGTTGTTTAATATGCATGAGGCACTAGATTCAGCCTCTAGTGCCACATACATTAAAAAATAAAATAAAAATAAAAAATCATGTCAGCAGAGTTGCTTATTTATAGATAACCATTTCTGTGCTGCTGACTAGGGTATAATTAAAGGAGCTCCCTCATCTGGTGCTGTCATTTGGTACAATTGTTGGGAAATGGATTTTTCTGTATGTTAACAAAAACTGTAAAGTGTACATGCTCCTTTCTCCTGTAATTCCATTTCTAAAAAGGAATGAATCCAGGGGAGTCTACCATGAGGAGTGAGAGTTTTCCATCAAGCTATTTATGACCAACTGTGGGAATCACAACGTTTATGGTGATTTTTAAGGAGATTGAAACTGTTAGTGATACTATGTTAATCAAATCAGGTCATGGAATTGCTATCTGTGTAATATCAAGTACATATAAATACAGAAAAACTCTAGGAGAATTCATTAAAACTACCTCCTAGATATTAGTTAGGACAGTTATTGTCTACTTTATACTGAATCATATTTTCAATTTTTCTATAAAGCTCATGATTTTCTTTTATTTAGGAAGGAGAATTTAATAGTTAAAAGTAAATGAAATTGGCAGCCAGATGCTGGGGAAATTGTGGTTGTCACGATACCTAGTTTGTAAGAGCTGCATCACAAATATTTGAGAAAAGAACAAAAGAAATGAAGGGAAGGATAAAGGAAGGAAAAAGGTATGAAACATACATTATATCACAAAGAGCCATGAATTAAGGAATGTGACTACCTTGTCATTTGCTTAGTTGCTGGCACTCACAGAAACAGGGCACTGCACTCCAAATTGCTTCATTGAGCAACACTGCATCAGTATTTCCCAACTGATGACAAATGAGTCCCACTGGACATGCAACGCAGCCAGATGTAGATTTTTCCTGTCCTGCAACATCAGAGACGATCTGTCCTGAGATGTGGAACAGCCTCAGTGTGTTGGTACTCAAAACCAAAAGGTCTCTTCTTGTCTCTGGTTATAACACTAAACATAACTCTAGTTAGGGAATCGGGATGCCAAGAACTTGGAGTGGTCTCCAATTTCCCTGTTTGTTGGCATCTTATCTCTTGAAACTGACGTACAAAGTATGCAGGGTTGAATTTGCATTGGTCGGGATGCTAAACTGTTTATGTACTACGTCAGCAGTTTGAGGTACGCACATAAAGTGGTGATCTACTTGGTGGCTCCAGACTGGCTAGAGTCCTTGTACTTGGTTGTAGATTTAGAATTTCCTGCCATTGGCTTATGTTTAATGCCAAATCTCAGGACAAAGGCAATCATGACAACATCCAACTGACCCTACTTGAAGACTTAAGAATATTGTGTGCTCAGTAGTAATGAGAACCTTCTAGAAAATACTCGTTCTTACAATTCTGCTTTGGCAGTAGTTTAGACCAGGCCTGGGGAGTCCATGAAGTCCTTTCAGTCAACAAGCTCAAAAGGATTTTCAGGAAAACACAAAGGCATTAATTGACAGTTTCTCTCTCATTGAGTTTGCAGTAGAGAGTTCTAGATTTTTATGTGTGGCGTTAACTCAACTTGAATGCAGATACAGATAGAAAAATCCAGCCATCTCTCAAGCTGGGCAGGAAAGAGAGTAAACAGGGTTGGGAGTATGGCTTGTTGGTAGTTTACTGGCTTAGCTCATGTAAGGCCTTGTGTTTGTCTCCATCCTGGCATTGCAAAGAAAAATAAAAAGCTAAAGAAATTCCAAGATTAAAAACTTTGAGAGCCACTGATCTATGCTAAAAAGAATATTTTCCATTTTCAGTTATAGCTATGATAGTTTAGCCTGAGCCTGTCAACACAGGAAGAACCTTTGAGAATGGAAACCGTGGGCACATTTGACATTTTCCACATGTGAGCTTTGTTTGGGTGTTTTTTTCTCCTGCTACTTTAAACTCAGACAATTTTATATCCAGGACATTCCGTGTCCTATGTACCAGAGGAGACTTGAAAATGTCTGGAGCCTTCTTCCCTGTTGCCGTTTACAAACTGTCCTGGACTTCATTCCCATGAACTCAGGTTTTCCCATCGCAAAGCAAGAACTATAGCTCAAGAGAGCTTGGAAATTAAATTTGAAGCTATTCAATATTGAAACACTCTGCAAAAATGCGCTTTGTAGAGAGAATGCTTATTTTAGAAAACATTTCAATATGCAGGCAGGCCCTTGGTGAAAAATGAAAATTCCCTCTTCCGATAATATTTATTTGACCCCTTGGCTTTAGGTACATAAGATATTGACATGTTAGTAGTGTTTGGGTTGTCTTTTTAATAAGATCTCTTCTGGTAGTCTGATTTACATATACAAGAATGTGTGTGGAAGAAGAAAAAGTTCATCAGAGGAGAGATGAGACATTTCTTCATCACCCTCAAGTGTCCTTTAGCTGTTGCTCTCCCTGCTGAGGCTGCTCCAATGTAACTATGATTCTTTAATCAGAGAGCTTTATTGTTACNTAACATTGCTAACAACACAAAACAATGTAACAGAACATAGTCAAATCAATAGTTTCAGCTACTCAATAGGTTTGAACAACTTACCTTTAAAAGAATACATGTTAGACATAAAAGGTGTCATTGCATTGGTTAAATTTAAAATTTGTTATCAGAAAAAGAATGCTTTTGTTGTGAGATGGGGAGGCTCACTTACAACTACTGGAGTGAAAATGTGATCACAAAATACAAAATGTGTGCTGCGGAGATGGCTCAGTAAATAAAAGACTTTCTGTGTGAGCACGGAGACCCGAATCTGAATGCCCAGCACCCATGTAAAAAGCCAGACATGGCTGTGGTCACCTGCAACCTCAGAACTGGGAGGGGGGATATGCCTCTGCACAAGATGCTTCTATGATCTATCTCAGGGGGTGATGTGATCTAAGAGAGTGGAGACCTAGGAGAGCCGACCATTCAGAATTAGCATGAATAAGGGTGGCTAAAGGTTAACGGCTATAGTAAATATTATACAGACTTGTGCCTGGCTCTTTTATTTTACATTTGGTGTGTGTGCGTGCGTGCGTGCGTGCGTGCGTGCGTGCGTGCGTGCGTGTGTGTGTGTGTGTGTGTGTGTGTGTGTGTGTGTGTAGTGTATATATGTGCATAGTGTATATGTGTGCAACTGCTATGCATGTGTGTACACATGTGTGGGTATGTACATGTGCTCCCGGAGGGCAATGTTGATGTCTGGTATCACCTACCATTGATCTCCACCTTATCATTTGAGACAGAATCTTTCAATAAAACCAGAGCTCACCAAATGGCTAGAATGGCTGGCCAACAAGCTCTGAGGAGCCGTCTCCACCTTCTACCACAGGGATTACAGAGATGTGTAACCATGCCTGGCTTTTATGTGAGTGCCAGGGATCCAAACTCAGATCCTCAAGCCTGCGCAGCCTGACCTTACCTACTGAGCCATCTGTCTCCCCACCCTGGCTCTCATTTTCTTTCCTTCCTTCCTTCCTTCCTTCCTTCCTTCCTTCCTTCCTTCCTTCCTTCCTTCCTTCCTTCCTTCCTTCCTTCCTTCCTTCCTTCCTTCCTTCCTTCCTTCCTATAGGGCTCAAGTATCTTGGGCTAGGATGCAGTTATACTTGTTATGTAGCAGAGGATGACTTTAAACTCTGGATCCTCCTACTTGTTCTTCCTTTGTGGTAGGATTAGGGACCTGTGCCATCACACCCAGTTTCATGTGTTACTAGTGATCAAACCAAGAGCATTGTACAAGCTAGGGAAGCACTCTACCAGATGAAGTATATCCCCAGGCCCTGCCACTTTTCTCAGATCACCCTAGCCTGACCTTGTCCTTGAATGGTCAGATAGATACAGGCAGGCATTTGCTAAGGTTCAATCTTTGATGCTTTGGTCTACCCCACTCCTGTTCCTTCAGGATCTCATCCATTATCTGGGTTCTGTCTGCTAACACTGGGCAGATAATCTCCCAAGTCTAAACCATGAAATTAATTTCTCAAGACTGCTGATGTTTCTCCTGTGTTCATCCCAAACACATCATAATTTCACTTTGTTCTTTTGATTTTATTCTTTCTATGTCCAACATTGCTGTTTTGATTTTATTCTTTCCATGTCCAACATTGACAACACTACTGCTTTTGCAGTCAAGGCTCAAGTTCTCCTTGGCATCCTCTCACAGAGTGTTAGATGCTTTATATATGTGATTTCAGTTAATCTCTGTAGCAGTTGTGTTTGCTCATCAAGAAACTGAAACTTGGAGGTCAGCCATTTAGTCAATACACCTGTATCAATTCTCTGTTTTTCTGCAATACAAAGAGAGAAAGGATTTTTTAGGACTGGTATGACCAGAGCTGGGGCCTAACTTAATGCTAATTTTAGGGACTAGAAGTCCTCTTGTGTCTCAGGGGTCCATTCTAAAAGTCCAGTCCCAGGTCCCTAGTAATTTTATAAAGGCCATTATGCAAAAATGTGGGAACCAACCCTGAAATAATCCTGTCATTTCACCAAAGGACCTAAGATGTTGTTTAGTGTTTGGGAGAGGCAAAGTCCCAGCTAGTCTGCCTGTGACTGTGACTTTGGAGGAGGGTTTGGGCCCTTTTCTTTGAGACTGTATATCTCCTTGAAGCTAGAAAGTTTAAGGGTTTTATGGTATTTTTGTTACAAATCTCCAGGGTAGGACCGAAGATATAAGGAGGTCATCCACACACTGAAAAATAGCCCCAGACACTAGATAGAGATCCACTGGAACTGGAGTTACAGGTGGTTGTCAGTCACTGTGTGGGTTCTGGGGATTGAACCCAGTCCTGTGCAAAAGCAACAAGTGCTCTAAACCACTGAGCCTTCTCTCTCAGCCCCCTTCTTTCTTTTTTTAATTGAGCAGAGCATACCATAAGATGCTTGGTATCCTTACTCCAATAGTCGAAAGAGACTGCAGTGTGATATTTAATTAATGTGCAATGCAGAAATGGAACGAAAGAAAAGCTCATCTTAGAGATATCAGGATACAGTATATGTAAGTCACCCTGGAAAATTATGAGAAAGAACTTCACTGTAAGGACATTGTGAAATGTTNTTAGAGATGAAAACCAACATTAACTATTAAATCAATATTAATTCTAGAGACAATTCTTCAAGTATAACACTTTTTTATGAGTTTTAGCACTAAAGTGTATAGAGGGAATATTAACACAGAGATAACTATCCAATCAATGTACATTCTTATACAAATCAATGAACAAAAATGATCTTTCAGGAACTGAGAAATGGTTTTCTAGGAGGTATTGCCATTGTAGAGGGAGAGGTCAACAAGTGATCAAACTCATGGATGTCCTTTGGAAGCTCAGTTTCTTGATGTAGATTATGACAGAATCTCCTCAAGGTTCTAGAGACCCAAAGTCTGGGGATCTAATGCCTTCACAAATTGTTCCTGAGGGCATTTTATTCCAGGTTCAGACTTGGAATGGTTCATGTACTGACTTCCTGTTTCTTAGGACTGAAGACAGCAGAGATCTCACACCTGACTGTAATAGGTTGGAAGGCAGNTGGCTTACCACACCTAAGGGGCTAAGTGAGCCAAGGAAACCAGAAGACAGGAAGTGGCTCTGAGTAGGCNTTTTCAAGTAAAGAAAGAGTCACCACTTCTTCAGAGTATTAGTCACCATCAATAGTTGTGATCCGAAGAAATGGAGACTAGAGCTCCCAAACTCCAGAGGGATCTGAGAGTGTGTCCTGGAAGATAATGCCCCCATATCCCTACCTGGGATTAGGCTACAGAACTGCTTTGGGAGAGAGACCACACGCACCATTCTCAAGCAGGCTCACTACCAGTAGTACCTCCAACACTGAAGCCTGTCTTTGGAAATAATTTTCTATTGATGATTTTCATTGCTGCCTTTCGTTCAGGCTGGAGCACTTGTCGCCTTTGTTCTAAGATTATTTTTTTCAAATACTTTTACATAGAGACAGAAGGTAGATACAGTGTTTCTCTATAGAGCAAGTGTATGTATGCCTGTTCCATCACTGTAACACAGCCACCTCCTGTCCAGACTTGTCTACAAGCCCATTCACACCTCTCCCATCAGAGCTATGGTCAAGGTATGGGGAATAGGTACACATGCTCAAATTCAGGGGTGCCATAGTCTTTTAACCCTCAAGTGTTATATCACTTGCCAGTATTTCTAAAGCTGGCTACTTACTAGCCTAGAACCAGTCAAACAAACAAAACAAACGAAACCAAAACAACAACAAAAAACTTCAATCCTTTCTGATTCCTCAGAATTTTTGGCTACATTTTTGCCTATTGCTTTTAGAAACTGGAAATAGACACTGGAAGGCAAAGGGCACAGCCTCCACTCTGGTGCCTATGTCGGAAATAGAAAGAAATCTGAGAAGTCTTTCTCTTTTTGGTTGCTTTGATTTGCTTTGATTCTTAATTTTTATTTTTTGACAGTTTGGGAGTAGGAAAGTCTCCAAACACATATTTTTTCAGGATTGCAGCCAAAGCAATAGGTAAAATGTCTGCTTCATTAGTAACCATTTGGTATTTCTAGAATTGATACCATGTAGGAATTTTAAGGACTCTGTCAAAGATGTCTATAATATCCCTCAGGGACAGGCTGTCAATCCCAGGCTCTTAGCAAAGCTGTCTGTGCCACTTGAAAGTCACTCTTAAGTAATAATTATTCTTCTGGTTTTTCTACCTGATGGAGGGAGGGAGGAGGAAGGAGAGAGGAAGAGAGAGAGACAGAGAGAAACAGAGAAACACAGAGAGAGATACTTCAGGACCATTAGAGATATGCAGACAGATAGATCCCAGTTTTTCATGTTATGTTTCTCAAATACTGTGGATCCACTTTGCCACACATGACTCAGGGTTGAGATGAGGCATGCTCTGAATGTGGCCAAGCCCTTGCATCATCTTAAGAGGGAGCAGTCATCTCCACCTGGAGAAACAAGATCGGCGGTGGGGAGTGAGTGGTAGTGGAAAAGGGGGGAACAAGCTTCTAGAAAACACTTGAGAACTGATTGCACACTTAAATCCCCTTGTCCTAAAAGAGGATGGGGGTGGGGAGGGAAGGAGGAGAGTATTTGTAATATAAAGACAGTGGATTTATACAGATTATATGTTCAATTGCTCTGCAATATTCAATTAATTAATATCTTTTTTAAAAAGATTATATTTATTTATTATATATAGTCTTCTGCCTGCATGTATGCCTGCACGCCAGAAGAGGGCACCAGATCTCATTACAGATGGTTGTGAGCCACCATGTGGTTGCTGGGAATTGAACTCAAGACCTCTGGAAGAACAACCAGTGCTCTTAACCTCTGAACCATCTCTCTGGCCCCTCAATTAATTAATACCTTACGTATTATTTATTCATTCTGCATTTGAGGGGACTCTGGTTGGTTCTAATATTTGTCTACAGCAAATAGCACTGCTTGAATATTTCTGGACATTATAGTGCAAACATTTTGGTTTGGGACTATACCTAAGATTTGAATAGTACATTTCTAAGTAATTTTCCAGAGTAATTACAATGTCTACACTCCCATGTGCACTGGGTAGAACCCTGAAGGGAATCAGGTCTGAAGATGTGTGGAATTTCCTGTGTTGAATCACCAGCTCTCTTGTATACAGAGAGCTTAGTTGCAGAGATAGGAAACTAACCTATGTCCTAGCATCAGCTAAGTGGCCCCTTTATCTTTCAGGTTGTTCCATGGTCTTATGGTCCCTTACTGCCAAAACTCCTGACTGTGGCTCTTTAATGGTCATAATTATGAACCAAGGGTCAAAATTAGATTAGATTTAAACCAAGTTCAAAAGCTCATGGGTAATACTACTTAAAATTTACTCAGAAGACAGATTTGTATATTTCTATTTTTTTACAGTTTCTGAGAGATGTATTGACATAGGACAGTGGGAAAACAATGTTTTATTATCTTCTCCTCAGAGGTATAGAATAAGACTATCTATAGATAAATAGGGATGTTTTTATTACTGATTTTTCTACTTAATATCTTAAGCACAAAATGAAAAAATTCATTCTATATGTTTTACATTTTTATACTGAAATATTTATTTTGAAAATTTTTTTATAACGTACATCCAAAGAAATAAGAGGCATGCAGAATGTTTAAATGTATATATTCTGATATATATTTAAATTTACATTTATTTATTGCATTCATTTCCCATCTATTTTATGAATTAACAAATCAAAGTAATGAGCCCAAGCTTCTTTGGCAATGGACACAATTTTCTGAGCCTGGGGTATGTACCAGGGTTGTAACATTGAAAAGAGAAATGCTTGTAGTGGCACACACCTTTAATCCCAGCACTTAGGAGGCAGAGCTAGGCAGATCTTTGAGTTCAAGACCAGCCTAGACTACAGAGTGAGTTCCAGGACACCCAGTGCTACACAGAGAAATCCTGACTAGAAAAATGAAACAAAACAAAACAAAAAGAGGAATGATCTATTTAGCCCTTACACAGATTAATGAGACTATACCAAGAGTAAGACCCCTAAAGAGCTCTTGGGCCACAGGTGGATGAACATTGTAAGGAGGCAAGATGCAGTTAAAGTGAAATCCAAATATTTCCTGGGCTCTCTGGATCTCTGGTGTGTCTATGAAAGTATATTATTGACAGTCACACAAACAAGTGCATGTGACCCAGTGTTTACTATCCTGAATACACCATACAACTACTACAACTATAAACCCAAGGAATTAGAGAATCAAGAGTTGCAATTAGCATCCAGGGTCAGAGGGTTACCCCCATCCAAGACATGTCCCTTCATCATGAAGGCAGGCTTAGCCTGTTCCTGAGTCCAGCAAGTTCCTTTGCTCTTACTTGTTTTTCTCTGCTTCCAGGAGATATTCTATCTGGGAAGACACTGTGAATATATTGCAGTCATATCTTTATGTACTGGTGGTCTGAGTATTCAGAGGAAAGCTCTCTCTATCAGTGAATTAGTGGTCCCTCAACATTGAATGCTCTTTACTTGGCAGGTAATTACATACCAAACAAAGGTGAAGAAGAAGCTGACAGTCATCGTAGTCTGGTATAGGGTGGCACATGTGTGAAAGCCAATCACATGATTATCCCTGGAGCAGCACACAGGCACAGGGATGGGAAGAATTATTGGCAGCTATTTTGGAGACAGTTTCCTATGTACTTCACTATTACATGCTTTAACTGTTAACTCATTTGATGTTTTATTTCACTTTTTGTGAGACAAAGTCCTTTACTATGTGGTTCAGGTTAGCCTTGAACTCATGATCCTCTTGTCTTAGGCTTCTGGGTTCTGGGCTGGCAGGCATAAACAACCATGCTCAGCAGCTCATTTAGTTCTATGGCTAGTCTACTTTCCAGATGGAGACACTGATGCTCAAGCTGGGCAGAGTGAGTGGTGGTGCACACCCATGATTCCAGTGCTCAGGATGTTGTGGGAAACTGGCTGTTGAGGAACCAAGTAGTGCTCAGAGAGCTGGAGAACTCAGGTATACTTAATGCTAGTGGGTTTATGGTTTTAAAGTAAGGACAGTAGTTTGGCTATATCAGGTGCATATTAACGATAATAAATGTATAGCATATATTTCTTTTCCTCTTTTAAGAAGGCTGTGGAAGGGAGATATCCAGTTCAAAGCCAGTCTGAGATACCAGAAAACTTTAACTCGAAAGGCAGAACAAAGTGACAAAAGACAATAACAAGAAAAGGAAAAGCATGTTCAGAGATCTGTAGTTGATTGCCTGGGATGAGCAACCTTTTAAAGACAAAGCCAAGATTGCCGCTCTGTAAGCAAAGCTCTTATTTTCAGTTATGCTGAATGTTTCTTGGTTTTGTTTGCCATCTTTGATCAGGACTTGATTGTGACGTCAGTTTAAACAGGTGTGAGATATGGGCCTATCGGTTCAAAGCTGATGAAAGGAAAGCTGTTGGAGATTGAAGTTCACAGAAGAAATCAGATGAGCACATTGAAATCCAGTGACCTAACCTTTCCTAACATATTGAGCTAAGGTCTCGTATGGAACATAGTGGTCTCAAACCCCACACAATTCCTTGTTCCATTGTTGACCTGAACATTGTTCATCATCCATAGCTGCGCCTGCAAGTGGAAACACTTTCTCATCTGAGCATAACAACTGGCCAGTTGCTGGTCCTGGTAAGCAAGCTCTGCCATCCAGTAGGCAATGACAACTACCTGTTCTGTGCCATCAGGAGCCATGGGGAGAAGTGAAGTCCTCAGAGAAGGACCAGGGCAATGTACAGAAGATCAGACTTCAGATTCTAATTTATCTGGCCTTTTTAGACTACTGGCAAATATGTTGCCTCTTGCTGTTAGCATCTGTGGATTTCAGGAGAGCTTTGCTCTGAGAGAGAGACTGCTGTGCAGCAATTTCGTCTGAGATTAGAGCCTGGGAAGGAAGCTCGTTAAGACACAGGATGTTAAGGGGGGGGGGG
>LZPO01087796.1:40240-55058 GCA_001675575.1 Neotoma lepida | reverse complement strand
GTTTTATCATGGATCCTTCTCAATACAAAGATATTATCTCACTGAATGCAGTAAGTGTTTCCACCAGGAGGTCATATTACCATAAGAAAGAGGCTTGTACAATACTTCCTGTCTATAGTTGAAAGCCTTCTGAGAGGTTAGAAATTGACCACTTCTAAGTGCCCTTTACTCTTGCCAAGAACACGTTTTAAATGATGTTTTGGTAACAGAATTGTCTTCTTAGCATCTAAGCAATTAAGTCAGTCCATTGCTTTTGGTCCCTATCATAGCTCAGGAGAAACAACATCAATAGTAAAAATACTTATGTATAACACATGAATCCATTCCAAATTGTTTTACTATTATCCCAGTTTCCCATGAAAATAAACTTTAAGGCAGAATTCTTACTGATAAGCAGGCATCACATAGGAGACACGTGAAGACACTGCTTTCTTGGCTGAATGGTTATCTTCTTTTATAGCTATCCTTAATTATATTAAGTTACCTGTTACCAACTTATTCAACTTGATATGTTAGCTAAAATGTCAGTTCTTGAGTCATTCTATGTTACAAATGAGCGGAGTTAAATGTTCTTTCCTCTGAGTTTACAAATAACACAGTCTATTTCATGTCTTAGGTATAAATGTATCTATGCATAAATATATACATTTGCATAATCATGTATAGATATGTATGAATAAATATGTATATGTCTTTATGTTTTACTCAGAAATGAAACATAGAATGCAGCAGAATACCTAAAAATGGTCAACTCAAATACATATGTTTGTGGATAATTAAGAAATGTTAGCAATTATAATTTAAATAATAAAAATATGTCAGGTCACTTTTTACATATTCTTTGGACTTAATTTTCTTTGATGATACAAGCAATATTTGTAGGTGGTCATTAAACACAGTTCCTACATTTCCAGGAAAATTATATTTAAATAATTGTTTCAGCTCTTTTCAAAAGACTCATAAAATGTACATTTTGTTGGGATTTAAATGTGATATGTTGTACGAAAACATGTCAATTGCACTGATAACCTGATATTTGCTTTGTGGATGGACTAGTATTAATTGGATGAGTATGTCAGATGCTATCAAATTTTTAAAAGAATTGAAAATGATTAACTATTTATACTATTTTTAACTTCTGTTCATACTATTTCTAACTTTAATCCCTGTCTTTAATATTCCTTCTTTATAAACACATAAATATAATAGATAGGTCCTATGGATAGTTATAAACACATAACTACTAACTTACTGTTCTGAGAAATTTGATTTACTACAATAGAATTATTCAATCTTACCTTAAATTGGATAACTTACATGGAGGCAGAAAAGTATAGACTGACAAGATCAGTGTTTGACAACATGGGTTGGATTTTTATTAAGCACCAGTTGAAATTAAATGTGATTTATATATGGTAGATAAGCTAAATGGAGAAAGAAATAAATGGAAAGGAATGGACCTACAGTTACATAGTTTCTTCTGTAAACATGAAAGAAGAACCAGATAAATCTTGATTTGGGTTATAGTTATAATTTTCAATGATTAAGGGCTGAACTAATGTAGTAAATTAATGAATATAGGACTTGGAAGAGACTTGAGAAAGTCAGTTTTTCAGCTCCAGCCTTCTGGAAAATATGGCATTTCTAATAAAGCAATTAAAGTAAAGTGAAGTAAATTTCCCTAACTCATTAAATCAAATGGAAAAGCTATAAAAATAGAATAAGGATTCCAAGAGGGCAATTTGTCAAACCCTAATGTAGCAAGTAATGGCTTGAAAGTATGTAATACTACAGAAATTCAGTAATGACCCTAAGTGGTGAGGGAGATGGTAGACACAGCTAAACACACAGGAGTATGTAAGATAAATAATGTATATCTTCTTATTGAGAGTGGATAATAGCAGAAGATACACTAACAATGAAAAGTCATTTTTAAAAGAATCACATATTTGAAAATATGTATATGAGCTATAGAAAAATATATTTTAACAACCAAGAAATAATTCAGGGGTTTATTAACTATAATTTTATAACAAAGGAGTAGCAAGCTTTATTTCCTTATTTTTCAGGCTGTACAAAATGGATATTTGATGTGCTTATCTAAATTTATCTTATTTTAGGTTGCTTTCTAATGAAATTATGAATTCACATTAAAGTTATGAAGACCCAGAAAGACTTGAAAGAATCAGTGTTCCATTCCAGTCAATAGCTGAAAGAATATCACACTCTGTTATCACAATTGACCAGGTGACTTTTATGAACAGCAAATGAACCAGATAGGAAACAATTAATCTTTTAGTACCTGGGATGCTACTATTTGTTTACATTAATTAACATGTAAAAAACATATGGTTTGGATCACCTATGTAGAGGAAGAATTCTTGTTACCAGTATTTTAAATTTGTCTTTGAACTATTTGTATTGGGTCACTATATGCATTTCATAAACTTTTATTTCCTCCCACCTACCGAAGGGAGGCTGTTTTCCTTGTACAAGGAAATGCAATTGTGTTGAAGTACTCTTCCAGCATATTCCCAAACTGCCTATGTTCCTGCACGTTTGTTCCTCCCGTTCTATACATTCATGAAGCATGTATGGTTCTGTTGGAAAGTAAGTCCAATTTTCCTTAGAAATAATCCAGAATCTACAGTTTAATAAACATTGATAATTACCCAGGCTTGTATTCCCAACTCGAAGAATAAACTGTTTATATTCATTTTACACAAAAATCCAAACAGTTAATATTGAAATGATAGAGTAAAACATGTTCTCACTCTTTAGGGCACAGTGTGTATTTAGTGAGCTGAACTGTGCTGAATTACCTTAAAGATAAAAAGTCATACAACTATATTTGTATGGAAGGACATTGAATTTTAAGGGGTTTATGAAGCCTATGCCCCTTGACTTTCTCTTATTATTGTCTGGTGAACCTGTTCAAGATGAATAGTGTGTATCTTTATCTATGACAGTCTATTTAGCAATCACAATATTTCCTATAACTTAGATAAATTGGCCAGTCACTTAACATGAAGTAAGGCCAACGTCAGTTGCAGCAAAAGTCACTCAATCCAGTTTTGCCCTATATTAAATTGTCATCAGCTCTGAGCAGTGATTTCATCAATAACACATCTACCTTGGATGTTCCAAACTTCAGAAATCAACTACTAGCCTCAAGGGATAAATGAAGGAGATAAATAAGATACAACTTTCCAAGGCAAATTCATAGGTTATTGAACCCCAGATTATCCTCNCCCAAGATCCTCATTTATCATTTAAACAAAAGATGACTTTAGAAATAACTGTGCTGGTTCAAACATTTGTCCTAATAGAGATCACACAAGCAACTGTCAATGTAGCCTCTGCTCACACAGATTTGACTTTCTCTGCCTATTCAAGCAATTAATATATGGAAAAAGCAAAGCAGGATATAAATGTATGTCTGCCACCCAGGCCTATTAGAACAAGGGTGACCTACAGGACAAATGACCTGAAGTCTCTCAGAGATTAAGTAGCATGAAGAACAAAAGCAGAAAGATGCATAATGAGGAGAATACAGATTGTTTAGGGAATGCACTGACTGGATCTTGCGTTACACGAGATTGGAAAAGAGCTTTTTGAGAGACCTCAGGGACACTTGAAAACTGTATTGAAGTCGTGGCTATTGTCTTAGGCATCTTGTGATGATGTGGCTCTGTAAGAGATCTTTGTTCCTAGAAAGCAGATAGTGAAACGTTTAGAGGGGATGGCCTATCTGTGGACAACTTTTAGTGACGTGGTAGTATGTATTTGCGTGTGTGTGTGTGTGTTTGTGTGTGTGTGTGTGTGTGTGTGTATCTGAAAGAGGTTTTCTATTGGAACTGTGAGTAACAGGGGGACAAAATCAATAGTTCATGAAACAAAAATGGTGTAAGCAAGAACACATTGCATACTCTTTTAACATTCTGTCAGTTTGAGATAATTCCATTTTTATAAAATCAGATCCTGTGCTCAAAATGCTCTACTGGCATCACATCACTTAGGTTCAAAGTGTCAAGTTCTCCATGGCTACATGGTCAAGAACTTTGTTTTCTCTGGTTGCATTGCTCCTTTTCTAGTTCCTCAAATATGCATGCCTCTTTCCTGATTCCAGAGCACTATTAATCTACACTATCAACCCTTTCATGACTCCTCAAAGAAACCAACTCTAAACNGTGCATAAAACTGTAGCACATTGGAAAACACTGCTCTACAGTTCCATGTGATTTTAAAACTTACATTCGGTTATATAGATTTTACTTTTATCTTCAGCTTCGGGCCACAATAAGGCCTGAGTGAAATCTTTATAGAATGCTTGTTCCCTGACAGCCCTACATAAGATCCTGGCATTGAACACAGCCTTAATTAATTCCTGTTGAAAGTTTGCAGAGTGAAGAATGCCTTCCTTGTAGCTAGAAAATGAAACACATGATTTCCAGTGGCTTGAGGAAGAAAAAGAGTACAAGAAAGAAACAGCAAAGCATGGGAGGAGAAGGAAAAGAAGATTCCATGGACAATGAGTTAAAATGAGTGATGACTGTAAGATATTACAGAAACATACTTACTTTAGAACATGATGAGATGAAAACAGAGGTCATAAATATGTTAAGTAGTATCTAAATACTTTAGATTATGAGGAAGATCATTCAGAGTCAACAAATTTAAAATGTATGTAATTCAGAGAGGTGAGTGCCTATGTGTGTGTGTGCTTGTGTGCCTGTGCATATGTATGTGTGCATACGTGTGTGCATACATGTGTGCATGTGTATACGTGTGTGTGTGTGTGTGTGTGTGTGTGTGTATGTGTGTGTGTGGACTTTGCTAGGGAATTTGAAAGGAATTTTCCACTGGAACTTAACAAATATCACACATACACACCATTTCCTCTGCTTCAGTTCCTCTTCCATCCATTCCACTATTATTTTCACTAAATTTCATGTGTTCTTTTAAAATATTTTTTCATATAATATAGTTTCATTATATTCTTTACCCTCCCCCAACTTTTCCCAGATGCTCCCCATTGCCTTAGCCACCCAACTTCATACTCTTTAACTCTTTCTGTTGGGAATACTGGATGTCACCATGCAGAAGAATGAAAGTAGATCCACATCCATCACGCTGAAAATATTGGTTCCTAGTAGATCAAAGACATCAATTTGAAACCCGAAGCACTAAGACTGCTAGATGAAAGCATAGTACCACACAAAATATAGGGGTAAGAAAAAACTTTCTGAACAGAACTCCACTTGCCAAGAATTAAGGTAAAATACCAACAACTGGGACCTATCTAAATAGCTAAGGTAAAAAAAAAAATCATTTGAGTGAAGAAACTCACAGGATGGGAGAGAATCTTTGCCAGCTATATATCTGTTAGAGGAGTAATATCCGGGATATACAAAGAACTCAAAAAACAAGAGTCAAGGAAACAAATGACCCAATTAAATGTGGGTTAGAGATCTAAGGAGAGAGTTCTCAACAGGAAATGTGAAAATGGCCAAGAAATATCTCAAAAATCATTTATTATCCTTATCAATTAGGAAAAATGAAAATTTAAACAACTTTGAGATTACATCTCACTCTAGTTAGAATGGCCAAAATTAACAAAATAACTGGTGAGAAATGCTGGTGAGGTTGTGGAGAAAGAGAAAACATTAATTGTTTATGAAAGCACAAATTGGTATAGCCACTCTGGAAATAAGTATGGAGAACACTCAAAAATCTACAATAAGACCTGTCATATGACCCAATTATACCACTCCTTGGCATATACGCAAAGGACTTGACATCCTATTCCCTATCCTACTGGTTGATCAGCGATGTTCATTGCCTTCCAATTCACAATAGCCAAGAGATTGAGAAAACTTAAATGTCCTTCATCAGATGAGTGGATAATGAAAACGTGGTACAGATACACAATAGAATACTATTCAGTTGTAAAGAAAAATGAAATTATGAAATTTTAGGTAAATAGATTAAGCTAGAAAAGATTATATTGAATGAGGTAACTCAGACCAGAAAAGTAAATGCTTCATGTTCTCTCTTATCTGTGACTCCTAGCTCCAAATTCTCACATGTGAGTATACAACATGGAGTTACCACAAAAATCAGGAAAGTATAAAGGGACCATAGGTGATGGTGAGGACAATAGCAGGATACAGGTGATGTGAGGTATCAAATGAAATAAACGTGAGGGGATCCAACTGGGAAGAGGGTGGATATCAGAAAAGAAGGAGAAGGAAAGGAAAACAGCACCAAACTTTTCATAAGACCTCAAGTAATCATGTTATTTTCTATTTAATTAAGTTATCCATAATCCTTCTAAGGGTATGTACACACACACACACACACACACACACACACACACACACACACACACACTGACAGTGCACTCCACAAGAACCATATTCTAACAAGAGCCCCAGTTAGAAACATGAAAAACCTTTCCAAGATTTGGACAGGGTAGTNCAAGTGGCTGACAAAACAATATGAATTATTGATATAGACCTTGGTTGCCTCTCAGGAATTGGAAGTGGGCCCCCATTGTTGAAGACACCACATACTTGGGACATAAGACTCAGATGGTTCCTGGTAGATCTGATTTTCACACCTCTTTCCTGCAGTCTGGTTTCCATGGTTACAGGAAAGCTACCAAGGAAGGGAAACAATTAAACATTCCTACCCAGCTGCATCACCAATGAACCACAATAATCACAAGCATGACAAGATATACAACACAGATGTCCTAGTTGAGACCAATCACTCACAGTCTTGTGTTTGTGGAGTTGACCCGTAGTGGGGCTCTGTGTTAATTGTCATCTNCTGCTAACAATAAGCTTTTTTGATGAGAGTTGGGAGATTCACTAATCTATGGGCTTACTGATTTATTTATAAGAAATACTTCCATTAGGTCACCTCTTAACTTTGACTTCAAAGCATCAATGTTATCTCCAATAAGTGCAACAATTCAAATACTTTGAAATATTTCAAATATCTTGGACGTTAAATAATGTGAATAGCCAATGTTTTATTATTTCATTACTATCTTAAATTGTGCTTTGTTTTTACTGTTACATTTCATGTTAATATGAAAATTCATTGATGGGGATGTCTTTCTGGATGCTGTGAATATGTGTTGCTCTGATTGGTTGATAAATAAAATGCTGATTGGCCAGTAGCCAGGCAGGAAGTATAGGTGGGATAATCAGACAAGGAGAATTCTGGAAAGAGGAAGGCTGAGTGAGGGGATGCCAGCCAGCCACCCAAGGAGCAACATGTAATGGGATGCAGGTAAAGCCATGGAACACATGGCGACATATAGATTAATAGAAATGGGCTGAGTTTAAGTGTAAGAGCTAGTCAGCAATAAGCCTGAGCTAATGGCCAAGCAGTTACAATTAATATAAGCCTCTGAGTAATTATTTTATAAGTGGCTGTGGGACCCAAACAAAACTTTCTCCTACAATTCATGAACTATGTTAAGAGACATATGCTAGAAGCTAGCTCTGAAGGCAGTGATCTAAACATTCCCATCAGTTTCCCATGTGTTCATGCTTTACAACTTGGATTGATACCTAATTCTGTGATCTTCATGCAGAGCTGAAAATATATGGAAAATAAGAAATTTTTATTATGACTTACTTATAGATCTTTAAAATTGGTCACTTTGAGTTTCAAGTTTTGTCATACTCAAAGGACTATTTCATCAATTATAGTAAGGCCTGATTAATTTTAACTGATTAAAAATTTTTAAATTAATGTTTTACCAAGGAAGAAAAAGAAACTAAAGTTTTATTTTCCAAATAGAGAAATCTTTCATTCAGGGAATTGCATTTTAATTACAGAGTAATATGAAATCTGTTTTAAACTTGGGCTTGCTCAAAATATGATCTAAAAATTTTGGATGTACAGCATTACACAATGCATTTTTTACCTTCATTAGTGTATTGTAAAGAGCAAGGTCATCCTGACAGTGTGCCCCATTTACCAGTGTTCTCTAGGAAGAGAAGCAATCTTATCAGGTGGAACCCAACAAATGACAGCTTGCACGTGACTCTTGATCTTCATCATGACTGACCTCTAAGAACTCTGTCTTCAACCCCAAGGACAAAACACAGTACGAAACTGAACCATAGCCAAGACTTAACAGATATTCTAGTTTGTGTCACCTGCAAGATTTTACACTTCCATTATTTTTGAGAAAAACATGCATAATATCACTTCTTTTTGAAAAATAACAAATATTTACATACAATGAGAAAGTGCTAAAGTGAGATCACTATTATGGTCTAATACTATTTATATCTAACCATTCCAAAATATCTTGTATACCCAAAATTATTTATAACATAATCAAAACATTATTTGTAATATTTTCTATATTTTTTAAATATCAAAGATAGTAACTGTATGTAAAATAATAAACCCATTATTATTGAAAACCAGTTTGCCTAATGTACATTTAAAATACATATATTAAAATTATTCAAACAAGCATTTCATAACACCAGTGCTTTTAGTTGCCTTTGATAGGTAGATCTTTCAAAGGTGAGAAAGTATATAAAGTATTTAAACAAACATTGGCTATTAAAAATTCTATACCATACAGACTATAATAGAAAATGTTTATGATATAAAATACCTAATAGACATATTTATAACTATTACTCCTCAATCATAAAAATCAACATTGTAATTTTCAAGTTGGTAAATACTAGACAAGTTTTGAATTTTATAAACAATGAATTAACAAATACATAGATGAATAAATGAACATAATAATCAAATAGTTCTAATTTAATGTTTATTAGAAAAATATTAAACAACAAAATTATCATTGAAGATGTTATTTAAAAAAAGGTTTAGTACGTCAAAATCTTAGTGCATTTTCAACATATAAAATCCATTTTGAAGTTTGCAAAACAGTATGGTTGTCATCTGATCACAATTTATGTGTAAGGAAATTTAGAAGCTTAACTATAATGGTAACAATTATTCTCAGACTGCTTAATGTAATTCCAGTACAAATATCCGTGACTTTATTTTTTCTGGAGTAAGGAGTGAGTCTAAAATTCATCCTAAAGGAAATTAAAATATAGCCAAAAACATTCAAAGAAGTCCAACAATGAAGCCACATTGGATAATGAAAGAAATAGTAAAGACAATAAACTGCAATACTTAAATGATGCTACTCATGAAGGACTTAAGAATATTAATAATAAAACAGTCTAAAAAGTCTGACATCCAGTGTATGTAAGAATTTGGTAAGCCTTTATAATAAAGACATCATTAGATGACAGTGTGGAATGAAAGGATGAATAGTCTTGGGATGTTAAAAGATGCTTCATTCCAGTCATGGTAGCAAAAACACCTACATTTGACGTGAATTTAGCAACTAAATACAAAGTCAAAATTTAAACATCTAATGGGAAAATTACTAATAAACATAATAGACAGTGCAAAACTCTTTACCACTTAGAAAAATAATAAGCCATGGCCCGAAAGAGAGAAATCACATATGTGAATACACAGAGTTTTGATTTTCTACATCACAGAAGGAAACAGTGCCAAGAGGTGACCACTAAAGATGTGGAAAGAAAAGTAAACATCCTGCAGGAAACACTGAGCTGGGGAGTTGAAGAGGCCGCTCATAAAATGCCTCTCAGGTGCAAGTTAATGACTGGAACTTGTTGGACATTTGCCTAACAATAATCAGCAAGTTCAAATAGTATTTTTTAACAATAAAACCACAGAGATTTAAGTAACAGTACCAATCAGGACTGGAACGTGTGAAGGTGGTACCTTTACACTGGAAGCAAGAGTATGCATTAGAATAGGAATTTTGTAAAACAATTTGTCAAAAAGACTATAGAAATTTTAAAAGAGAGAAAATTCTATTTTATGCAATAACAAGGATAAGGATATGAAGTGAAATAATCCAGTATCAGGAACAGAGATATTCTATGATTTCACTTATCTAAAAATAGCCAGATGCTTAGGAGCAAAGAACAGAATGGCCACCTCCAGGTACTGGGAGGAAGGAGAAATGTGGTCATATAGTTCATCAATTGTGCCCTACATCACATCACACCCATAGTTAACAACATGGACAACATGTCATTGTGCATTTGAAATGCATTAGAGGTAGAGTTCATGTTGAACATTGTTACACACACACACACACACACACGCACACACACACACAAAAGCTTTGGAGGTTGTTTACTACCTTGATTTTATGATTGTGTGGTATTAGTGGCATAGTGTGTGCTGATATTCAACCTAGACTAGGCATTTATTATAGGTAATCTCTACTTGGAGGTGTACTATAAAAATATAAGTGAAAGATTATTAATTATACTTTTATTTGTAATAAAACTTAACACCAAATGTCATGTGATCACCTATTATTTCTTCAAATATTCAGAAAATAATATGAGATGAAGAGGATGTGAAGAAACTTTTTGTGCAAGGTTGGTTAAGATAGAAAATAGAATAACAACCAGGCAAAAGATCATAACTACTTTTCTAACATGAAAAATAGGATCATCATATGATCCAGCAATCTTACTTTTGGATATATACCTATAAGAATTGAACAGAAGCTCAGATATTTGCACCCCTGTGTTCCTAACATCAATACCCCTAATTGACCAAAGGCAGAAACATGCCATTTGCATACTGGTAGATGAATACAGATAAATAGGAAAATCCATACAATAGAATATTATTCAGTCATAAATTAGAAAGGAAATTTGAGCACATAATACAATGTAAACAAACCTGGAAGATATTATATTAAACAAACAAACAAACAAAAAAAGCCACNGAAAGCTTAATTACGGTGATTCCATCTACATGAGGTAAAGTAATAAAAAAAANTTGGGGGTTTGGTTTAGAAAAGAATGAGGATTTATTGTTTAACTGTTATAAAGTTTCAAGTCTATAGGATGAAGATTTCTGAAAATTGATATTGTTATTGTGTCACAGAAATGTGAGTAGGCTTACTCCACAGAACCATACACAAAAACTTCCTGGCCTGATGGAACATGCCTGTAATCCAGCACTATGGCCACAGAGACTGAACAACCAGGAGTTTGAAGTAAACTTTAGTTACAGGAACCTTGCTTAAAGAAAACCATAATAGTGTGGAAAGATGACTCAGTGTATAAACCGCTTACTACCTGAGCACAAGAACTTAAGTTTTGATATCCAGAACCCATAGGTCATAGTTTCTTCTCCAGTTTCTGTAATAAATTCTACCATAAAAGCAACTTAAGGGAGAAATTGTTTATTCTGGATCATAGCTCAGGGGTACAGTCCTATGTAGTGTGGAAGTCAAGTTTGCAAGATTCTGAAGCAGCTGGTCATGTCACGTTAATGAATGAATGCTACTGCTCACTTCTCTTTCCCCATTTATATGGTCCAGGACCCAAGACAGGGAATGACACCACCCATAGTGGGAAGGTCTTCCAAGCTCAATGAGCACAATTATGAAAATACCCCACAGGCATTTTAAAGGGCCTGTGGTGGTTTGAAAGAAAATGGCCCCCAAAGGGAGTGGCACTATTAGGAGGTATGGCTTTGATGTAGTAAGTGTGATCTTGTTGGAGGAAGTATGTCACTGTGGAGGTGCTCTTTGAGGTGTCATATATGCTCAAGCCACACTCAGTGAGACTGATCACTTCCTGTTGCTTGTAGGATCAAACATAGCAGCTTCTTTACAGCACCATGTCTGCTGCATGCCACCATGCTCCTTACCGTGATGATAATGGACTAAACCTCTGAACTGTAAGCTACCTCCTCAATGAAATGTTTTCCTTTGTAAGAGTTGCCTTGGTCATGTGTGTCTCTTCACAGCAATAGAAACCCTACCTAAGACAGGGCCCATCTCTGTGGTGATTCTAGCCTATCACTGACAGTTAATACTAACCATAATATCTTGTAAAGCAGACAAATTAGTGAGCATCTGAGTTCCCAGCATTCCTCTGATGAGATGGAAGAAGACAGGAGAATCCCTGAAAGCTTAGAGGCCAATTAGTCTAGGTAACAATGGCAGACAAGAGGTCAGGTGTCAAACAAATCGAAGGCAAGGACTGACTCCTGACACTGTCATGCAAACTGTGTGTGTGCTGTTGCACACGTGCGCACACACACATACACACACATACACACACACACACACACACACACACACACACATCACAGGCATACATCATATATACATATACCAAAAAGATAAACAATGAATAATAAAAATAAGATTATGATAGTAACTTTGTATTATGTGCACTTTGCCACNGTTTAAAAAAGAAATAAAAAGAATCAAAATAAATGTCTCATAAAATAAAATTAATAACAACTGTGAACATTTAAAAGAAATGAAACATATCTGTATTTTCTAAATTTTTCTGCAAATGNCCTCACTAGAAAATTATAGAGATTCAGTTATTTAAGTTAAATAAATGATGCCTGTCCTTTTCAAATGTAAGCTGATCAGGCTTCTTTTGTGAATCTTGTCGGGTGGTGAAGCAGATGTTTCCTAGGTCGTGGCTGGCCCAGGGGAGCTACAATTTCACGGAGGCAAACTGCACATGGCTCTCTGGATAAGTGTCTACTTGGTGTGGAGGGGCTGTCTCCAGACCACCAAAGGTTTGAAACATGAAAGTTGGGACATATGCTTCATTTTCTCCTCCAGGGCAGCAAACACATTTGTGGAAGTAGCTGTTCTCACTTATGAAATTTTGCCCTAGAGACTCAATCTGCATAGGAAAAATCAGTTTCGATCATGGGACACACCAATCTGCTGTGGTTACAATGCCTGGAAGGAAAATTTTGAAGGCTTTATAATTTTTAAGAATTCCCAAAGAGAGAAAAAAACAAATAAAAAGAGCATTTGCTTTATTATCTGGTCAATTTTCTCGGCCTTATTTGCTAATAGAGATGGTGGTCCCTTGTAATAAAATCTCATTTTCTATTCCATGACTTTATACAAAATCTATTTTAAATTCATATTACACTGGATAAAACACTATATCTGGTTTGTCTCTTTTTCCCATTTGACACCCAGCTACATTTTGTAAAATGAGATTTTTTATCATACGGTTTCTCAAGAATGATTTGCAAATTTTAAAAAATCCTTTGAAAGTATAGACACGTGAAATGAAGAAACACAAAAGTATTTGAAGAGAGCTAAATATACATGCTGACCAGCAATAAAACATTCTATCAAAAACCTTAACACTGAAGAGTTTGAAAATAGTCTGTAGCAATTTGAAATTATGAAATAGGATTGCTAGAAACCCTATCTCATTACAGCTCAAATAAATATATGGTATTTAATTAATGACCAGCTTTTCACACATCACTATAGACTTTCTATGATTTTCAATGATTTATCCCAAAGTAATGGCTGCATATTGGTGCACTCAGGCCTTCCTCCTGTGGATAATCTCAGTTATTATAAAAAGCATTATCAGATATAGTTTATGATTTTAAACACAGAACGGAAAGTAGTGTTTATTTTGCATGAGAGAAAATCATCAGAGATAATGTAATGTAAGAAATGCAAAGTGGAATCTAATTTGCCCAGGTCAATTGCTTAAAAGCTCATTTCTTTTACAACATGTGAAGTCTTAGTCATACTGACAGAGAGGAATATTTGGAGCCATGTGATAATAGTTTTGAGAGATTTGGTGTAGTATTTTGTATGAGGAGACCAAAACTCAATAATGAATATGCTTCTATATCTCACCACAGATAGAAAAATATGAGAGCAAAGAAAGAGAACAAACTGTCAGAAAAAAGATTTCATTTGGCTAGGACGGTATACCAAAGATGTGCTTTATACGTAGATTAAATCACACCCTCCCCCACCCCCCACACACATGAACTTGTATGTGTGGATTAATTTCAGCCAGAATCCATGAGTAAGGACATTTTGCTGTGATTCAGTCTCTCCCAATGTGAACAGATCCCCACCTCTTTCTTGAGGACCCATAAAGGAAAGACAACTTTGACTCCTTCATCTTGTTTGTCTGTGTGTTCTGAATGCTTACTATTTATATAAAAATAGTAGTCTAATTCTCAAATTCCTTTCCATTTAAAGATCATGGATATAATAAAACCTTTAGTCATGTCAATTTTAACAAACCCAGATTAAATCAATATTTACCAGGGATTCAAAAATGGTGGGGGAATTGTGCCTTGGCTAACCCAGTGTAATTTTTCCTACAATAATTCTGAATTTACTACACTATGGAGCTGTTCAAATTGTACCCTTTCCTATGTGAATAGTATTTCCCATGTGTTAGATACAATAATGATTTGGAGGTATAGTTTTAATAACAGGCTTTGGATATTTGGAATTTAGAATTCACCAAGTAGATTCTTCTTATTATTTTTTATTCTTTCCTTGTAATGTGTATGGGTGTTTGCTTGCCTGTAACTTTCTGCACCATGCGCATTCCCAGTGTCCTCAGAGGACAGGAGGGTTCAGATTCCCTGGAACTAAAGTTAAAGTCAGCTGTTGGTTACCATATGGGTGCTGGGAACTGAATCCAGTTCTTCTACAAGAGCAACAAGAACTCTTAACTGCTGAGCCATTTCTCCATCCCAACACCAATGGTCTGATTCAGGCATAAGAATCAGAACATGAAGAGTCGTAGAAATACAGTTGAAGCCGGGCAGTGGTGGCTGCACGCCTTTAGTCCCAGCACTAGGGAGGCAGAGGCAGACAGATCTCTGTGAGTTCAAGGCCAGCCTGGTCTACAGAGTGAGTTCCAGGAAAGGCGCAAAGCTACACAGA
>LZPO01087796.1:24726-40235 GCA_001675575.1 Neotoma lepida | reverse complement strand
AAAAAAAAGGAAATACAGTTGAGATTTCAATAGCATATTCTAGGAAATTTGTTATAGGTTCAGTTTCCTGTTATTTTCAAGATACGTTAGTATCTAGGGTTGCAACTCAAAGAAAAGCTTAAGAGCCCTCTGGAGAGACATAAACTTGATCAAAAATATCTTTTCCAGTAATATTTCAGCTACTGGTCTTAAATTATTGTTTAATGGGTAACATTTTCCACAAGTTTGGATACCACGTAGGATCCTTTGTGCACACAATTTAATGTTTATGTCTGGAAATCTATTCTGAAAAGGCAGTTCCAACATGTACAAGGCTTTCCCAAGGATGCCCTTATCAACTGAATCGTGCCTTCTTTTCATTGTCTTATAGCAATGAGCTTTTCAAGTTCTCATAACAAATACTGAGGTTTCTCAGTGGAGGGGTTAGGAAAAGATGACAAGGGTGTGGTTCACTAAACTNTGGCCTAGCACAGTTTCAAAAAAGAGTAGCACTAGGGGCTGGAGTGTAGCTCATCAGCAGATTGATTGACTAGCATGCAGGATCCCTGAAATACCCAAGCCCTTGATGCCATCTTCCCAGAGTGGCTTCTTCCTTTTTATTTATTAAATTTTTAAATTTATTTTACATACTAACCACAGTTTCCCCTCCCTCCACTCCTCCTGTTCCCTCCCCCCACTCCCCTTCTATACCCTCCCATCCACTTCTCCTTCTCTCCATTCAGAAAGGGTATGGCCTCCCATGGGAGTCAACAAAGCATGGCATACCAAGTTGAGGCAGAACTAAGCTCCTCTCCACGGCATCAAGGCTGGGTGAGGCATCCCACCATAGGGAACAGGTTCCAAAAAGGCAGCTCATGCACCAGGGATAGGTCCTGGTCCCACTGCTAGGAGCCCCACAAATAGACCAAGCTACACAATTGTCACCCACATGCAGAGGTTCTAGGTCAATTCCATGCAGGCTCCCTAGCTGTCAGTCTAGAGTCCTGAGCTCCCACAAGCTTGGGTAAGCTGTCTCTGTGGGTTTCCCCGTCATGATCTTGACCCCTCCCCCTTTGCTAATATAATCCTTCCTCCCTCTATTCAACTGAACTGTAACTTTTTCTTATATGTTGTAAACATTGAACATTTGCCTGATATTCTAGTTTAATCATAAATATATTTTAACTTCTATTGTGTTTGTTAGTGTGTGTGTGTGTGTGTGTGTGTAGAGGTGTTCTTGCCTAATACACATGTGGAGAAAAAGAACAAGTTGTGAGAGTTGGTTCTCTCAGCATTATTGACTTTTTTTTTTTTAATTTTTCAAGACAGGGTTTGTCTGTGTAGCTTTGCACCTTTCCTGGAACTCACTCGGTAGCCTAGGCTGGCCTCGAACTCACAGAGATCTGCCTGCTCTGCCTCCCGAGTGCTGGGATTAAAGGCGTGCGCCACCACAGCCCGGCTCATTATTGACTTTTTGATATAGAAGTACTGTGCTGTGGGATGTCTTTCTGTATGCTTTGAATATGTGTTGCTCTGATTGGTTGATAAATAAAGCTGTTTGGCCAATAGTAAGGCATAATAAGATTAGGTGGTACATTCCAACTGGAGAGAGAGGAGAGGAAAGAGAAGGCTGAAGAGATGCTGCAAGCTGCCACCAGCAGAAGCAAGACGTGAAAGTACCAGTAAGCCACAAAACAACGTGGCAACTTATAGATAAATAGAAATGCGTTAAATTATAAGAGCTAGCTAGCAAGAAGCTTGAGGCATAGGCCATCCAGTTTGTAAATAATACAAGCCTCTGTGTGTTTACTTGGGACTAAGCAGCTTCGGGATGGGAGTGGGAAAGATTTGTCCCGACCGAGGACCAAGCGGGACACAGGAAAACTTCTGACTACAGTACTGTAAAGATTTTTTAGGTTAAATCTATAACTAGTGTGAAAAGAATTTGTAAAAGATCGACCTGATGGTCAGGATCAAAGAACAGAAAGGTATTGTTCTCACTGCACTGGTTTATTTCAATTGGGAAACAGTGCTTACTCCATCATTTCTATAACTTACTGCTAAGATGTAGTCCATCCACCTCTCAGAAATGTCCACTTCCATGCAAGTTCAGCTCTATCTATCTGTCTGTCTGTCTGTCTATCTATCTGTCTGTCTGTCTGTCTGTCTATCTATCTATCTATCTATCTATCTATCTATCTATCTATCTATCTATCTTCTTTTCTCCTTTTCTTCCTCCCTCTTCCTCAAATCCCTCCCTCTATTCTCTATCCATCTTAATAGTCTCCAACATGAGTTTATTTGAAAATAAGTTCTCTGTTTTTTTATTTTTTTCCTCTATGTTTCCCACTCATCCCTGGCTACCTTTCTGAACTTAGTTGTCTGATGATACATCATGATAGTATGAATGAAAACTAGATTCATTATTGAAGACCACTTGTCTCCATGTGTTTTGCTCTTTTAAAGGGCTTTTTTTTCTATAAACAGACACAGAAGTATTCAGAATCATCTGCAGTTATTTTTAATCCAAAGCTTATCTATTCACTTGTGTATCACTCTATCTTTTTCCCCACAGCAAGGTCTATTTCTGCTCCATATACCTGGTCCTTTTGAGTATTATTTGAATTTTAACTTTATATTTTTAATGTATTATATTATATTGTTATAGTATATTTATAACTTTATATTTGTAATTTGATTATCAACTTTCATATTCATTTCCCTACTTCTAGTCTCTTTCCTTTCCAAGGCATCAATTATTGAGTTGCAAAATTATTAAAAAACACAACTAAATAATTTATGAACATACTCTATATATAAAAAAGAAAGTAAAGCCATTGGTTATCATAAAATATTTTATCATGCCCATCAGAGTATAAATGTTGATAACAAACAGCAGGTGACTCTACTGATAGACTCCTCACCATTGCTATCTCTGTCTTAGTTTATATTTCTATAACAAATTGTCATAGTTTGATTTCACAATAAACATGTATTTATATAGTTCTAAAGTCTGGGAAAATGCACTTTCAAGGTTCTACATCTGAATCCACAGACAGGAGAAAGGGAAGNAGAAAGAGAGAGGGGGGAGGGAGAGAGGGAGAGAGAGGGAGGGAAGAAGAGAGAGAGAGAGAGAGAAAGAAACACTAGGCCTAGGCCTGGCATGGACTTTTGAAATTTCAAAGCCCACCTCCAGTTAATCCTTCTAATCCTATCAAAGAGTTCTACTCCCTGGTAACTAAGCATTCAAATATATGGGCTTGTGTGGGCCATTCTCATTCAAACCACCACATTTCATTCTCTGGCCCCTTTAGACTTTTACCCATACCATAATTGCAAAAATGCATTTAGTCCAAACTTCAAAAGTTACCATATTCTTTCACAGTCTCAACATTGCTTAAAAGTTCAACATCTCTTCAGAAACTCAAAGCAATCTTTTAACTAAAATCCCCTGTAAAAATAAAAAACTCAAACAGCAGGTCACATACTTTCAACACAAAATGGCATAGACTATACAGTACTACTACAAAAGGGATCAGAGTAAGGAAATACTCAACTTAAACAAAAACCAGCAGGGCAAACTCCAAATTTTGCATCTCCATGTCTGATGTTAAAGCTTTCTCCAGATCTCAGACTCCATTCAGCTTTGTTGACGACAACATACTTCTCTCTCTTTGACTGGTTCCATACCCAGTCTTCAGCTTTCCTTGGCAATTATCCCATGGCTCTGCCATTTCCAATATCTTGGGGTCTCCAACACAATCCAGGCTCCACAACTTCATACAGTGGCTTTTGANCCTCCATGCAGGAACACTCCTGNCATGTCTTGTCTCTGGGACTTTCCTTAGCCATGGAGGGAGATTTTACAACCCCTTTCTTGTATTCTTGATTCTAAAGCCAAAACTAAAGCTGCCAAATTATGCTGCTTGATGTGGCTGGAACTTCTCCCCTATTCAAATACATTTGCATCAGCATTCTGGTTTTGATGGCTTCCTTCAGTGCTTAAGCTTTCTTTTAATTCCTTTTTACAGGTTGGAAGCTTAGCTGGGTGGGGTGTTGCCCTGAGGTCACCATTCCCTTTACTCCATTTAACTTCAAGCTTCCTAGGAAACTTTATCTCCTTGAGCATTGCACTTTGCTTCAACATTATATTTCCTAGTGCTCCTTTTATCCTCAAACTGTATATATTTCCTTGCTCAGTTTACTCCTTTTCATTATCAATATGCATAAAATGACCACTGATAACCACNTGACACAGTCAATACTAGGGTTTCTTGAAATCTCCTCTTCCGATGCCATTAATGGAAGTCTTCGATTTAGCCTCAGGCAGATTTTTTAGGACAAGAGCAAAAAACAGCCACATTCTTTGCCAAAATATCACAAGAATGTTCTCAAGGCCACTTACTAATATTCCCCGCCCCCCAGAAGCTTCTTGAAATGGGCTCCCATAGTTCAAATTGCCCTCAGAGCTGTCTTCCATGCTCCTACTAAGATGTGGCCCATTAAGCCCTGTTTAATGGTCAGGCCTGTTACAGCAATGCTTGACTCCTGGAACCAATCCCTGCCTTCGTCGTTGTTATAAAGAAACACCATGACCAAAGTAACTCTTATAAAGAAATCATTTAATCGGAGGCTTGCTTACAGTTTCAGAGGTTAGCCCAATAATATCATGGTGGGGAGCACGGTGGCACAAAAGCAGACATGGTGCTGGAGAAATAGCTGAAAGTTCAACATCCTAATCCACAGGTAGCAGAAAGCAAGAGAAAGACTAGGCCTGGCATGGGCTTTTGAAACCTCAAAGCCTATCCACTATGACACATTTTTTTTTTCAATAAGGCCACACCTCCTAACCCTACTAATCCTATCAAATAGTTCACTGCTTGATGACTATGCATTCAAATACATGAGCCTATAGGGGCCATTCTCATTCCAAACACCACAGATAGTTTCTCAGTGCATCCTTAATAGCCTCAAGCAGAGAGAAAGTGAAAGGTTTTGTGTCTTTCTCTAAGATTCCTTATTCTATTCATAATTCCTCCTCTAATTAACTATTTACCTGCCAGTGGCCACACCTTCTAGCACCTTCATATTAGGAGTTGGATATACACATTTAGAGAATACAGACATTTAACCTTTAAAAGTGTTTTTGTATGATTTCCTTTCACACTGAATAAAAGTGACCTACACATCAAGAGAATATTATGAAATTTATATATGTGACTTGTTTTGAAATCATAAAATATATTCTGATTTTCACTTTTATTTGTAGTTGTCATGCTTTTAGGATGCTTGATATGTAAGTCTATGTGATAAACACAGGTTCTAGTCAGCAGTTAGCTATGCCATACTGGGAATCTGAGTGAGTCATCTTGTAAATGAATTCTGTTGGTCTGATCAATCATTCAGATAACTTTTGCACATCTAATACTTTGAAACTAATTTCATAAATTACTATCAACCTAAGTTACTAAATAATTCAACCCAGTAATTCCTGAACCACAGAAACTATCCCATAGTTGTTTGTTTTAACCAACTGAGTTTTATAGTAATGTTTACAGCTAAATGAAAAATCCAATAAGACTTTTAATTTATATTGAGAACTAAGAAGTTATGAAATATCTGAATAAAAAATCAAAACTTAAGTGATAAGAATGATTCATTTAAAGCACATACCATGTAAAGCAGTTCACTAGATGAGAAGATAAAGAAAAACCATTTTGAAAACACTACTTCAAAATAAAAGTCCAATGCAACAAAACATTAGGTTACATTATGCCATAAATGGTTCATGTGTTTTCTACAAATGTCATAGATATTATCAAAATGCAGGTGTAACTGTAATTAAAAGGATCTGTCAAGTAACACATTTCTCTTGTTTGCAGGGTCATTGAACCTCTGTTCTCAATGTGCAAAAATAAACAAAATATAATTTAGAATCTGGCTTTATATTGATAAAAACAACCCACCTCCTCTTTGTGAAAAATGGTTTCTAATGAGTTCCAAATGGAAAAGTTTCCTTCAAAATGTATTTATACTTTATCAATTATTGAAAATTAAAAGAAAAGCATGCACTTTTAAAATCTAAGATGCCAGGACATCTTAGCCTCTAATATATGCATTTGAATTGGACAATTCTTATTTCAGGGATCTTTCCTGTGTGTGGTAGGGTCCTCAGCAGTATCCCGGGCATCACACCCCTAGGTACCAGTAGTGAGGCTAAGAATTATTTATGGAAATTAACAAATGAAGCCAGGGTGGAAGATTAAACCACACATGGTGAGAAAACAGCTATAGGTATAATTATACAAGGTAATTTAAATTATTGACTCAAAATAACATTTTTCAACAATAGCAATGTTCCCATCTGCTCTGAACCATTCCATTTTTAGGAATGAAATTAAAAGAAAATCTAGAACCTTCAGTTTGGATTTTTCTGATTAAACAGTTTGATGCCATCTGCTATAGTTCTAAAAACCTGACAGATAGCCACAAATTGACAGTTCATGTTGTAAATCATTAGGAAAAACTATTTTAGATATGAGTCTGTGATAAAATCCTTATTGCAAAATATACAAAGAAAGTTTTATATTTTATAAACGTACACACATGCATACCCTCACCACTCGTACACACACACAAACACACATACATACTTTCTTACACATACACACATGTGCACTCTCTTTCTTACACACACACACACACACACACACACACACACACACACACACAGAGGGGATAGAAGGAAGGAGAGAAAGCATTCATTCATTCTCACCACTTTCTAGTCAATGTCTGAATGAATTGAAATTTTATTTAAGGAAGAAGAAAATCAATGAATCTTAAGTTATGAGAATGATTAAAGTGAATAGTCCAAGTGCTCCTTATTGTTGAAATTTTCAAAAGTTGAGTAAACAGTGGCCATCAATTAAGTTAATCAAGTCTTGAATAAGTTGAAGAAACTTTGTGAGTCTTCTACTTAGAAGCATTAAAGATATTTTTTGTGGCAATATTGTTTACAGAAAATAAAGGGGATGGATTTTTCTATTAGGGATTTCTCTGCCACATTATAAGGTATTGTGGAATTCTTTGCTCTAATAAATATTGAATGATAATTCTTCCACTTTATTTGCTTAATTAGTAACTATTTTACTGGAATTTGGACAAAACAAAACAACACAAAAACAATAACAGCAACAACAAAACTGTGCTGGTTATTTTTGTTTAGGTCCTGTAGAAGCAGACATTCATACAACAATGTGACCATATTTTTACATTCTGGTGAGGAAGCAGGGTACAGGGTTAAAAAACAGAAAGAGAGACAGTCAATAATGCTTCCATAATTTATCCATGACTGGAAACAGTTAAAGTCTATTCTCACTAGGGAAATATTTAAAGCCAGTACAAATACACAATTCAGTCATCCTGAGAACAGGCCTGTGAGAGTTAGCTATGTGGTTAACCAAGAAAACCTCACCGCTATACAGGTAGTTGTGCTGTCCGAACTTTCTTTGTTAAACATGTGTAAACCTGCAGTCTGATTCTTTGCACTCTATCAGAAACAAATGTTCCAGGAACTTTCCTAACTGTCTCATCACACATGAACACTAAAGAAGCCTGCATCTTCAAAAGGCCCTGGCTTTGCTTTTATATCATTTGTATTATGGTTTTGAAACCTCTTTGGGGGCTAGGTATGGTGGCTCACACCTGTAATCCCAGCACTTTGGAAACTGAGGAAGGGAGTGTATTATGAGTCTCAGACGAGTCTAGACTACAGAGTAATATCTTATTTCAAACAAACAAACAAGGACTATGGGAAGCCACACTCTAAGAATGAACTCTGGTCCCATCATAATTTGGAATATACCACCCACTCATAAATATTAACTACTAAAATTTCTTTAAATAGAAATGGAGGCCAGAAATTGGAGAGAAAATAAGGTGGTGATGGGACAAGGATGAAACTGGAAGATGGAAAGGGAAGGGAAAAATATGTAGTTATATATTAATAAATTTTTTCTCATTTTGTCAAAGTAAAAAGCAAAGGTTTTAATTAACAGAAAAACTATATACAATATATAAAATAACTATACACAAATATATACAGGCAATAATTATATTAACAATGTCTAGCCCATAGCAGTTGACAAATTTAGAGAAAATATCTATCTTATCTTGGTGAGTCCAAAGTGTTGTACCTAATTCACTTTCTATGCTAGCTTGCATTACCAACTCCAAACTATTTTTTTGTCTTTCTACTTTTTATACTTTACACCTCTTTTGTGAGTTTCTTTTCTGAATTTGTTAAGAAAAATTATAACTATAACTATCTAGTCTTCAACTCCATTAGAAGTATATATGCACAAGAAGTGCCGAGCAAATAACTTCCAAAACTAAGAAATGACAAAACAGCTGGGTGCCTGACAGTCACCCAAGTTTCCTCTGTAACGTTGTGGCATCCATCTTCACCCTGCTGGCTTGGTATATCTGACAGATTTTCCTGTGAAGCAGGATTATTAAAGGATTGTCCAAAGTTGTCTTGGCACTCACTTTCTTTTGTGTTATGCTTGTCCAGTTTGGACAGCATACTGTCAGCAGTAGGGGCAAGGGCAGTATTTTGCCCAATATAATGATTCTTAAAAGTCAAAAAATAGTTTTCTTTTTTGTTTAAATGTGGGTTCTAATCTTTATATAAAAGACTGATATTTTCTTGGTCATGGATTCTTACATTAATATTTATTTTGACACAAAATTTCACCAACTATTCTTTACTTTGATTATTGAGGCTTTGGTGCTTCTATATTTTGTCACAAATGACACTTTATGTTTCCCCCCAACATAATAATTTATTCATTATTTGGGAACTTCATTCAGTGCACCCCTATCACATTCTTCCCAAGTCCATCTTCCTACCCTTGTGCCCCCCCCCACACACAAAAATAGAAGAGAAAAAAATCAGGTCCAGAAGCCAGGAGTGGTGGCACATGCTTTTAATCCCAGCACTCAGGAGGCAGAGAAAGGTGGATCTCTGTGAGTTTGAGGCCAGCCTGGTCTATAAAGCAAGTTGCAGGGCTGTTACACAGAGAAACCCTGTCTCGGAAAAAAAAAAAAAAAAAAAAAGTGCTGTCCATGTACTCATTGGAACATGATCAAACTCCCAGTGGCCAGCCCCTTAAAGAAAACTGAGTCTTTCCCCACCTTAGCCCTCCACCCCCGACTAGAAGCCATCAACTGTGAAGAGTTACACTTCAACATCTTTATCACAGTTTTTAAGGACTCTCTTCCATAGCTTCCTATAAGGATGGTTTCTTTTCCTTTTTTTGGGAAGGGAGGGGGTGCAAGGATTGTCACAGAAGTCTTCAATGTCTCTCAGTCAAAAAACAGTTTTTCTTTAAGTATCTGCAACTCAGAACCCGATGGACTGCTACCTACTTCAGGTCAGGCTGCTCCAGTCTTCTCTCTGTCTCTGTCTCTATTTATATCTATCTGTATATCTATATCTGTTTATATTAACTTCTGCTTTGCCAAATAAACTTCTGTGTAAACTTTCTGTGTCTCTCAGCTGAATTCTTTCCTTTGAGAAAACAAGAGTAAAGAAGAAAGCTTCAGCTGATGACAATTCCAGTGAGGAGCAGGATAGCTGAAATATTCCACATCAATCTTCATTAGCTATTCTTTGAGTTCTGCTCCAAGCAACACTAATTTCCTGACATTTGTAGCCTAGGGTGCAGCCAGGTTAAGCACTTCAGAAGCCAATGAAGGTTTTCAGAGAAGGTGACTACACACAGAGATTGGCAGTTAGCAGTCAATAATCTAGTGAGCTAAATAGGCACTGATTAGGCACTGACATCAGCGGCTACTTTACACTTCATGTTAGATAATAAATGAAGCAGATCAAAACTATGAAGAGAATATTGCCTTCTTGCATGTTGTTATAGTTTGAATGTGGAATGTCTTTCAGAGACTGGTGGGTTGAACACTTGGTCCTCTAATGATGCTGTTTTGGGAGACTAAGGAAACTTGTAGACAAGAGCCTAGCTGGCAGGAACTGGGAGGTGTTCATTATGTCTCATCCCCTATTTGAAGGCTAAGAGTTCTGCCTCCTGTTTGTGGACATGTGAGCAAGCAGCCTCTTCCTCTCATTGCCATGTCAAGAGCTAGTAGTACTGCATTAATGCCTCAAGATGAAACTGTGCACTGAAATACGCCCCCCCCCCAGGTTACTTCCATGGGGTTCTCTGTTACAGTTTACAGAAAAGTAACTCATAGAGATGTGCTCTTATAGGGAATATTTACCTCTTCCTATAAAAACATTGTGTCTTTTAGGAGAATATAAATGAACTTAGAAATCAAAAATATGTTTCAATCATTTATTCATCACCAATACATAGGTCATATAACTTACTCCAATTAGCAAATTGCTTAACATTGTTTTGTGTCCTTTGGTTTCTGCAATAGCCCAAGCCCCACTGGCCAACCAGCCTGTTTCCCTACAAAGTTAATGACTGATTTTCAGTTCTATATCAATTTTGACTCTTAAAATTTCCTTCCCTTCTTGCGATCTCATTCCTATTTTGATGATGACTACATTTTATTTCACNTCATGAAAAGGGAAATAGCCTATTAAATAATCTTCAATTTTTCTGCTTACTCCATCTTTCACCTGGATTTGACCTTCACTAATTAATCTATTTTTCCACTATATTCATTCTCTTACTGCTTTATGTAACTTGTCATATCCTTATATCCTCCACGTTCAACGTATCTATGATCAACCATTAAAATCACACCTTAACATATTTATATAGATTATCTTTGTACCATGTCTACTTTCACAGTCACAAAGACTGAGTGTACCCNCGACCTCTGCTGAACTTCACATGCTGTCAGTATCAGCATACCACGCATTGANNGAAAAAATAATAGACTAATTGTTCACTCTACAAAATAAGTCTCTAAAACTCAGATGTGCTCCTTGGCTAATTTATAATCTTTAATTCATCTTTCACTAAATCTTTAAGACAACTTTTTACTCCCCCTTGAATCTCATTTCCCATTTCAATTTAAAGTAATTTTTTTAAACTGGTTTAGGCGTTGTGGAATAATTCTGCATAATTAATCCAACCCTTTTTTTCTTCTCTTTCCAGAGAATAATTTGTTTTGCTAATTATTATCTTTTCTTTTGAATCTCCCATTGTTCCTTCTGTAATAGATTATTCATCCTGTGCTCAAATATCTTACTTCTACATACTCATACTCATTCTTTTCCCAGCCGTGCACAGTGGCAGACAATGGCCCAACCAGGCAGAACCCACCAGACACCTGTTCTCTCCTGTCTTCCCCCCTAATAGAAGGAAGCAAAGCAGAAGTCTCAATGATGGGCTACATGGCAGAATTTGCTGTAGTTTGATTGTAGCAACCAACTTGTAGACTAATATGATATTAATGGATCCCCTCTTTGATCTTTCTTCCTCTACACCCAAAAGGCAAAAATTAAAACATTACATAATCTATTGCAGGCATGTTATCACTATTCTCCCCAATCATTCACACTCAGCAAATAGTGGTCAGGAGATAGTACTCCTCAGACAAACTAGTACCAAAAGATAGAGTGCTTGGCTCTACAGCTTCTACTAAGTTTGTATTAGTTACAGACACTTGGCCTTATTTATTTTTCTATTGTTGTACAAAACAATGTAACCAAGGAAATTTATAAANGGAAGCATTTNATTGGGGGCTCAGGGTTCTGGAAGGTGGCAGAGTCCATGGGCATCAGGTTAGGAAGCATGCATGGCAGCAGGCAAGTAGGCATGTTGTTGGAGCATTAGCTGAGAGTTTTTACCTGATCCAGAATCACCAGGCAGAAAGAGAGGGGCTCACTGGGAATGATATGAGTTTTAATCTTCAAAGCCTNCTCCCAATGACATACCTCATCCAACAAGGCCAGAATTCTTAATCCTTCCCAAATAGTTCCACCAACTGTGGGTGGGCAGGGGTCGGGGGACAAGCATTCAAATATATAAGTCTATGGAGACCTTTCTGATTGAAACCATTACACACTTCAAATTCAGAAAATTAAAGCTTTTTAATTTCTGAGATAATTTAAGAAGTTGGTAAGAGACAATGAACTGATCTATGTTCCTGGATCCAACACTGTCAACCTCATGTTGGAGTTGTATAATGCCTGTGTTTAAAATTAAAGCAAGAAATTCAAGAAAGAANATACTGTCTTTTGAGCAAATGCTTCTGAGAAAAGTGGATATCTACACGGGAAAACAGAAATAATAATGAACATTTTAAATTAAGTAAAAACGTAAAATANAAAACTTTAAAAGGCCTACATAATGACAGAAGAAAATCTAAATAACTTTGGGCATAAAACTCACTTAAGATACAACATTAAAGATAAAAATCTGTGAAAGAACTGACAAACCTGACTTCATGAAAATAAGTTTCTCTCCTTCTTTGTGCTATCAAGATGANGCAAAGTCAACTTAGTAAAATATTTTTGAAGTACACGACTAATTGTTACCCACTGTTCTAGTTTGCTTTCTTTTCTGTGAAAAACATGATGACCAAACTTGGGAAAGAAAGGGTTTGTTTGCCTTACNTATCCCAGTTACTGTCAGTCAGTAAAGGAAGTCAGGACAAGAACTCAAGCAGGACAAAGGAACAGTGAAGGAAAACTGTTTACTGGCTCCATCAGCTTACTTTCTTGTATAAGCCAAGACCACCTACCCAGGAGTGGCACCAGCACAGTAGGTTTTACTTTTCCATACCAATCATCAGTCTGTAAAATGCTTCACACGAAATACCCTTAGGGCAATCTGATGCAGGTAGTTCTTCCTCTCCAGTCATTCNAATTTGTGTCAAGTTGACAGAAACTAACCAGTACACCCAGAATACATAAAACCTGTTAAAACTCAATGAGGAAACAATCTAACTTTAAAATGGGAGCAAATAAATTAATAATATCTCACTGATGCATACAAAATNTGATATTTTTCAATATCATATGTCATCAGGGAAATTCAGATTAGAACAATGAGGTATCACTATCCATTGATTAAAAATCTGCTCACATCCAAAAATAATTAAAGACAACACAAAATGCTAGTGAAGACATGCAACAAAAATACTTCATGGATGATGACAGTGCAAAATAGTACCCCAACTCTGGAACAATGAACAGATCTGTGTTCCTGGATCCAACATTGTCAACNTCGTGTTGAAGTTGTATAATGCCTGTGTAGTTTGACAGTCTCTTACATAGCAAATCAGACTCAGCCATTATGACAACACTGACCCCTCACAAACACTGGCTTCATGTACCAGTGCTTCTGGAATTGCAACTGAATATTTTAAATTGCTAAAAATTGTAACATACAAAATTGAAATCACCTCCAAACCTACATAGTTTGCTTACAAATTTGGTTTCCTTTGTTTTCCATTTCCTTCTGGTGGACACCTACATNCTACAAATATGCATCCTCAGAATAATCTTTGGTTAAATAATTCAGATATNCCTATGAATCCATGTTCTCTGTGATAGGGATGTCTTTTGCTTATTTTTTGTGAGTGATACAGCTGGANTTACTTCCACATTTCTGCCACATTATTCTCATANATTCATCCCTCTTTCCGCTGTGTGTGTGTGTGTGTGTGTGTGTGTGTGTGTGTGTGTCCTCCATCTGTAGGGCAGAAGAAAACCTCCTGTATTTTTTCAGGCACCACCCAACTTTTTCTGAGATACTGTCTCTCAAGGTCTAGGAACTCTTGAAGTAGGCTAGCCTGACTGGCCAGGGAGCCCCAAAGATCCACTTTTATTTATATCCTTAGCACTGAAATTACAAGTGTATATGCCATGCTTGCTTGTTTGATTGTTTGTTTTTTAATGTGGATTCCATGGATCAAAGCAAGCACTTTACAGNTCTGATCTCTCCCCTGTGCTCTGCCACATTTTTTCTTTAAAGCATAACTTTTAAATTATTATCTTCCCTTTCAAACACATTGACTCTATTCTCACTACCTAATCTTCTCTGGAATATCATCTTTATAGTCTGGCCTATCCAGATTTATATTTATAAAGTATTCAACATTTTCTGCACATGTCCCATTTTTTTCCCTGAGAGCCATTTGGTTTTATTTACTGCCAGCAAAATCCCTTCCCTTCAGCTGCTACCCAAGCTGCTTATACCTTTGCCTGCTATTCAGATCCTAGGATAGTTTTTAAAATTTTAACAATTATTAGAATGCACACAGTGAGGCATGATCTTCCTATACATTTCCAAAGAAGTCATTCAGTGGAGACTTAAAGTATGATGTGGAACTGTAAACTCAGAAGCTCAAGGGTCAGGCTGCTCTACCACTCATGTGGAGACAATTTTTAATCTCGTGTTGGTCACATTTCATTTGTGTGTGTGTACATATGTGTGTATGAGACAATATTATAAATAAACATTTGATGCCCTTCCAGATTAANCTAAATCAATTCATACATGCTCATAGTGATCACTGAATAAATACAAAATAAGTACCAGAAAACAAGTGGAGAATAAATGTTAGCTGTTATTTTTATTGCATTCCAGGGAGAGAAATCTGCCAAGAAAAGCATAGTAACACAAACAAATTGCTCTCAGATAGCAGTAAGTACCNTGAGGACTACTACACCAAGGGAGATAATTGGAAATAATTCTGGGTGAGGAGGAGGCAATTAAATGGAAGGCCTCCCTGAACAGGTAACACTGCAGCCAAGCCCTGAATTACCAACTAGGCTCAATCCCCCAGAGAGATGAAGGAATGCACTCTCCAGCACAGGGAAGTGAGTGCAAGAGACTTAAGTGGTGTCACTGAACCACATAAAGGCCATCATGCTGAGCACAGAGAAGAGACTGAAGAAATTAGATAAGATGGGCAATCGACCCTTCATGTAGGACATTGCTTTAATTCTCAGGGAACAGGGAAGCCTTTGGAGAACTCTAAGTGGGGCACACCCTGATGACTAACTGTAATGTAGAGGACAAGAATAGAAGAGGAAAGAACGTAGAATAAGGCACTGAGTCAGGCATATTTATGAGGGCAAATCATCCACTTCTGTCATTTGTTTTTGTGCCTTTAAAAATAAATGGTGAATTTATCTGATATAAATGATACTGGAAATGTATTTAAATATTTACTAGTCTTTTATTTTTCTTCTCTCTATTATGGAACAATCTATCCTCCTAACAAATTTTAAAATGCATAGTACTGGACTCTTTACTAATGTGATGAAGCACCTGTTTGGAATCTATTCATCTTGTTTAATTGAAGCTTCACATTGGCTGAGTATCAATGTCACCATGTTTTATAACCAAATCAAAAAGTATCTTTCCTTTGGAGATTCACCTCATTCCCCTCTATNTGAAATTCTTGGATAGTTTCCTGTGATAAACACAGACTCAATCATCTGCATCACTTCTTCTAATGTACCTCACAAGCTTTCCTTGTTATTGGGACATATATGCCATGAACGTCAATGTCTCCGATTTGTGTTA
>LZPO01087796.1:0-13825 GCA_001675575.1 Neotoma lepida | reverse complement strand
AAAAAAAAGAATGTTGACTACTTAAACACAAGTAAAAAAATTGAATGGCTCTGTCTCATCCATTTCTCTATTTAATGTATATATTTTAACTTAAACTTGATTCTCACCTACTTTTATGTAAAAGTCATAAAATTTGTAAAGAATAAATATGATATAGTGTTTTTTTTTTACATTGGTTTCAAGCTATATCATGCTCNCAACCTGACTGAGATCATAAATGCATCAGGATATCATATAATGTTCACTTAGTGAAGCTGTTACAGCTTGTATAATAAGACCTAAATTAATTTAATAAGAAAATAAAGATGATTTATTCTAAAGGTTTCGATCTTCTTAAATCACTAGTTTCTTAGATCATAGCTCTGGTTGTTATTCAAAAACATTCAACTGAATTGTTTAATGGCAGTAAAATAAACACACATGAATTTAGTTCTGTCTTTACTACCAAAAGCACATTGACACAATTTTCTTTTTTTACTTAATTTAGACACAACTATATCCTATTGTACAATATAGAAATATTGTTTGCTGTATGAGGAAACACTACAAAGATTTAAAGAAGTGGATATTATTATAGACAAAACCTCAGTTAGTTCATTGCAATTTTAAAGATTGTAAAGAAGTGTGGATTTTTGTTGTAACTTTGTCTAAAAGAGCCACTTTCCCAACAGCAGTTCGGATAATACACATTTGTCCAATTCACATACAATGGGATAATTTTCATCCTTGAACATGAGAGAAATCATGTTATACATACATGGCCATGTTGGTTGCCATAAGGATGTATATTGTATGATTCAACTAGCATAAGGCATATAAAATAGTCAAGATCAGAAGCAGAAAGTGAAATGGTTATTGATAGGGACACAAAGAATGGAATGTGGCAAATTGTTTCTCAATGGATAGAAAGTTACTGGTATTCAAGATAACTATGACTAGACTTCTGCCCTACAACATAATAATTGTCTTCCCTACAACATAATAACTGTAGATAACAATAAAGCATTGCATTTGTTAGGAATATATATCTCTCGTCTCACCTAATACACAAGAAACCCACACAAACACATAAGGGGTTTTCTGGAGGTGATTGTTATCATGATGGTTGAATAAGAAGTGTCTCACATTGGTTCATGCATTAAATACTCAGTCTCTAGAAAGTGACATTATTGTAGGAGGTTCTGGAAACTTCAGGAAGTAGGTTCTGGCTGAAAGAAGTAAGTCACTGGGAGCAGGTCACTGGAGATATCTTGCTTTTGGTCCCTTACTCCCTAGCTCTGCTACCTGTCCATCATGAGGTAACACACATTTTTGGCCATATATTCTCATCTCCATGATGTTCTACCTAGGATTAAGCAGCCAAGGCTGCAGCTCTGGGAAACAGTAAGCTAACTAAATGTTTGCTCTAAATTGTTTGTTTGGACATTTTTGCCACAGCTGCAAAAATATCTAATATAGATACCAATGATGTATCTATATTTCCAACCTAATTGAAATACATTAAATGACTTCAAAATCTTATTATATTATATTATTATATATTACAAAGGTAAAAATATGTTGTTAAGTATGATACAGAGTGTCCATAATATTTCAGTACTTTTGTTCATTTGTTTGCTAAGAACACAATAAATCTTTCACATACATTATCTTACCAAGTGCTGAAAATTTTGTCAAGTGTAGAATATAAATTGTGAAGTATTCCATTAATTGAAGTGTAACAAGCTTNAGAAAGTTTTCCCATGTAAAATGCTAGCANGNGTCAGAAATAGGATTTTAATCCTGGTACACTAAGGTTCAGAATTCATACTATCTATTAAAGTATTGTGCCTTTTGTNCTATAATAACCTACATTATTGAATTGGTTAAAAATTTAACCAGTCACAACTCTTATATGGAAGATTAGTATATACACCTTCAAATTACTAAGAAATAATGAGTGCCTTTGTTTAGATCTGGAAAACTGAATAATTTAGAGGTTTGGGGCTGGAGTGATAGTTCAAATGTTTAGAATAGTTACTGCTCTTGATGAGGAGCCAAGTTCAGTGCTCTACGTCACAAAAATCCAGAACACCCGTTCCTAGGGATCCAACATCTTCTCCTGATCTCCTCGAGCACCAAGCATGTGCATGGCTCATATACAACATATATACAAGAAAACTAGTATACACATAAAATAATAAATCTTTTTTATTTTATAAATTTATTTATTTATTTTACTTCTCGGTTGCACTTTTCCCTCACTCCTCTCCTCCCAGAATAAATTTTTTTAAAAAATTAAAATCATAGAACAAGCCAAAAAAGGTCTCACAATAAATCTTACTGTCTTTTTATTATTTGTTCAAGGGCAATAATTTAAATTCTGATACTAAGTCATGCTCTTCTAATTGGGCAAAGTTTGCTAAACATCACAATAATATATTTATAAAACATAAATGTGAACTTTCATTCTGTGGATATTAGGAGTAGATTTAAGTTAGGTCATATAAATTACACTGATATTATTTTCTGAAGTGGAGATTACCTATTTCATAAGTCAGTTTTGAAGTATAACATTCTCTGTTACTGACACCCTGTCTGACTATTTTATGTGATGTAACAATATCCATTCATAATTTCAATGCCATGTAATTCACAAACTTTTTAGTCTCCAAAAATTATACTTTGCTTTCTAAAGAAATTCTCTAGGTCAGATGCAAGAATCATTTCAGTGATGTAACTATTTTACTTCTTTCTTCTATACATGAGAAGCTATTTAACATCATCCTAACTCCCCAAATCAAAGACTTTTTAGGGAGTATCTTTCTCCCTAAAGAGAATCATGGTCCTTGTACTCTCATCACGTTCATATGGTCACATTACTAGAACTCTGCTACTGTGTTACTGAGTTAAATTTTCCTCAGATGAGGCAGGAGCCGCACATTTACAATATCATCACTTTGGTAACAGGAATTTTGAGAAACACAATCTCCATCTCCTCGTTGGAAGCTTTTAGGCAGCAAACCTGAGAGTTGGAATGTATGAGCCATATACTGAGAGAAAACTCAAGACACAACAGGGAAGGTCTCAGTATGTGGGAAAATTCGTTGCTTCTTGTATGAATAAAAAAACAAAATAGAAGGGAATGGCAGAGGGAGAAAGACTGGATTAAGAAAGGGTTGAGTGGTTTTTTTTTGTTGTTGTTGTTGTTTTGTTTTGTTTTGTTTGGCTTTTCGAAACAGGGTTTCTCTGTGTAGTTTTGGCGCCTTTCCTGGAACTCACTTGGTAGCCCAGGCTGGCCTGGAATTCACAGAGATCTGTCTGTCTGCCTCTGCCTCCCTAGTGCTGGGGTTAAAGGCGTGCGCCACCACCCCCNGAAGAGTGTTAAGTTTCTTATATTCATATTTTCTGGTTCTCTTGGCAATCTGCTAGGGGAAGTAAATCCCTCTATGATTAAAAATTAGTGATGGAGATGAGGCTGCAGCTCAGGGAGTAACTGCTTGGCTAACAAGCATGAAGTCCTGGGTTCCATTCTGCCATATGCAAAGAAGAAAGAAAAAATAAACAAAACAAAACATACAGAACATCCATGAGATAAGAGTCTTGTGAAGAGCACAGATGCTAATAAAAATAACCATCCAGATATTAAAGTACATCTGTGACAAATGGGAAAGTAGAGGGAATTAGAAAATACCAAGGTAATTTGATGGGGAGAGTACAGTAAACATTTTCCTGAGGCAAACTGAAGGAATCATTATTCAGAAAGTTGAGACAGTGTGTTTGTGAGCCTTGGGTTTCTATAAATGCCTCTTTTCTCATGCTGGCTGCATGACATATCTTTAAAAGGCACTAAGTTTTATGCTTGGAATTTCCATCAATATTTTATAGTGACGAAAATAATGTTTAGAAAAATTAAATACTTAAGCGAAATCACAAGCAAGTGCTACACATGAGTAGAACTTCCATTAACCAGTTTCAATGTTTTACACTTCCTTTTCTATTTGGTCAAAAACATATTTCAAGCTATAAATTAAACTAACATTCTCTTCAGAATTAACAGAAACAGTCAGAAAGGAAGGAGCTAGGCCTGAAATACTGGAAAGGAGAAAAGGGAGATAAAGGAACAGTGAAGTGGAATGTGTCTCCTAAAGCAATGTTTTGCTCTGAGCTTAAGTATGAGGGTTTCTGGTGGCAGTTAAATCAAAGCTGTGAAGGCTCTTCATTTCCTGCATGGCTACACTAGATAAAGAGTCTACCCACTGTAAGCTGTGATAATGCCTGAAGGACTCTTTAATCCAATGCAGCCTTTCCCTCTCTTTCTTCCTGTCTTCCTCCCTCTCCATATTCCTCTTTTTCCGTTTTGTCCTTTCCCTTCCCTTTCTTCTTTCTCTTCCTCCTCTTCCTTTTTAAATTTTTATCTTCTTGGCATCTTTTTCCGTTGGACATGGAGTCTATGCAGCCTAGCCAGCCTTAGAACTTTGAACGTCCTCACTCCTGTATGTTGGAATTACAGCATATACCATCCAGCCCTACTCAATGTAGTGATTTACTCAACTACAATTACCCATTATAATTATCTGCATATATATATGTACACACACACATATATATATATATATATATATATATATGCACAAGGTCTGTTTCTTTATTGGGGTCAGAGGTGCACAGCATCTGGATATCTGTACTGTCTACAATGTCCTCAGTAGCTCTAAAGTAGCCGGGACTGAAAGCCAGTATTCTATCATATGCCACAAAATACAGATTAAAAGGTCTTAATTTAATACAGCAAATTATGGACTAGAAAGATGGCAAATTCTTGTTTTAGACTTTTCTTTCACAGCAGTTTTAGGATGATTGAATTATCTGACTGTCCAGGAGAAAGTTAGAGATATCGATGATATTCAGATTATTGGTTTACATTTTATTCTTCAGAAATATAAATGAATAGACTAAATTATTCTGTTTTTGCCATTAAGACTACTTTATTATTAAGTACAATGCTATTTCTTGGCTTCCATATTTGTAAAATGTGTATTTTGAGTATTCTTTTTCTTCTGTTCGAAATATATAGGTGTAATACTACAGTGGCAAGTAGAGTTCTCTTTCTGAAGAGTCATAAACTTAAATACTTAGTGTTCGCAAAAAATGAGAAAGCATATTTATCACTTATTTTTCAAATGGCCCAGGCTCAGATATAATTTCAGAATTTCAAATCATCAGTTGTCTGTCAAGAAGAAAACTTCTTAAAATACACGAGTGTTCAAAAAAAGGTAAATGTAAATTTCAAACCCAACATGAGTAAAATACATGTTTTTAAAAATATTCTTAGACAGCTGTTAAATGTGTTTCATGGAATGTTGCATAGCCTTTTAATTTGTTTGCATTAAATTTATCAAAACAGTGACTATTGCTGAGAAATTATACTGTTATGACACCTTGTGACATTTAGTTCCTAGGTAACATCAAGTGATTTCATTTTTCCTTCTCAACAAATAAAAAGGTTATTGGATTTATAGAATTTTTAATGCTTTAAATAATGTAAGTGACTCTTCAAGTCTTCCATTATCTGTTTAGTGACTGCTTGGTGCTCTTTGGCGTCCACCCATGAAGCCTGTAAGTGCTCCGCTACAGGCTGGTTGCACAGTTTTAGAGCCATTATGCAAGGATATTGAAAATTAGAATGTCTGAAGACTTTCAGTGACTCTCTAGTAGATCAGTCTACAGTACCTACAGTACTCTACAGTACCTACAGCACTCTACAGTACCCTACAGTACCCTATAGTACTCTANGTACCCTATAGTACCTACAGTACTCTACAGCACCTACAGTACCAACAGTACTCTACAGTACCCTACAGTACCTACAGTACCTACANTACTTTACAGTACCCTACAGTACNTATAGTACCTACAGTACTTTACAGTATTCTGCAGTACCCTACAGTGCCTACAGTACTCTACAGTACCTACAGTACTTTACAGTACCTACAGAACCCTACAGAACTCTACAGTACCCTACAGTACCTACAGTACTCTATAGTACCAGGTACCTTTATCTTGTTCACCATTCTTGAACTCTCAATATCTTCACTCACTTCTAAAACTTAGGTAAATTCCATAGATTGTATGTCAAGGGTAGAATTTTAAGTGAAGGCCCATTTTGAGGAGTCACTATTTTTGGCAGAGTCCTCTTGCCTTGGACTCATATCCATTCAAACCTCCCATTTTTACCATTGGAGCTTTTTTCATTCATGTTCCCTAAATATAATGTACTTATTATTATTTGAAAAAGGATTCAAAAGAAATAGGAGTTATGACTTGTATATGTCAGTGTCTGATTCCAGTTACCAAAATGCGAGTTTAAACATTGTTCCTTATTTACTATGCTGAGTACAAATAAAAGTAGCAAAATACCATATGACTTTTATTCACCAAATTACAGAAAATATATACTTGAAAGTTTCTTATAGCTATATTCTATAGCTCTTTTAATGTAAAATTGTGACACAAAAATACAGAAAATAATATCCACAAACTTTTAATATTCTATATATTGTGAGAGTGATATTCTGAAAAAAATTATTTACATCTCTTTAAATCCTCTTTAGAGAATATATTTTTATATCATTCACAGAGGAAAAGTTGCTAATTTTAGTTCACTCCCATTTTCATGTGGTTTTGAAATGTCAAGTTGTAACTTAGTTGTGATGTAGAAGAAATTATGTTTGTAGAAAGTATAACATAAAAGTTGTAATTTCNACCTTAAGATGAGTTTACAGCTCTGTGCAATTTGTAACATTTCAAAGTATCTTCTGGAACCATAGAAGCTAGACTACAGAGAAGCTTTTGGGTAAGATTCAGCTAGAATATCCAAGTTCTGGGTCCTAGGTGCGCAGTGTTTTCAGCAACAGTTGCCCACCCTGAAGCCCTGAGAGGTAACCAATGGCTACCTGCAGTAATAGTTTATATTGCTTGTGGAGTTACCTGGACCATGCTGCCCAACCATGGGATAGGAGGTTTCTCCTGACAGGTACCGAGTTTTAGTTAGTTTACAGTTCTCGTGGGGAGCATATAGTGGTAATGTTCCCCACAAGAAATATTTATTATAATAGAAGTACATGCAGTATACATATTTTACAGATCTTTATATATATATATATATACTATATATAGCTATATAGAGAGTATAATTTAGGTAAACATAAAATATTATGATTTCTAAAGGCCTTATCAAACAACCTTTGTATTATTTGTGCCTTGTCCCTCCTTCTCTGTCTGTATTGACTTCCATCCCTCCTCCTCAGTTGGGGCACCTCCCAGTTTTTCAACTTCACACTTTGCATCACCTGTATCCTGCNATTCCCCTCTAAGCACACCATCAACTATGGTTCATTTGTACTGTTCTAGTTTCTGTAATTACCAGTGTTGTACTCTCACATCCGAGGATTTGGAGGTAGGAAATACAGATGAGAGAGAATATACAGCAATTGTCCTTTTGGGTCTGGATTATCTCACTCAGCATAATCTTGTCTAAATCCATTCATTTACCTGCCAATCTCATGATTTCATTTTCTTTACTGCTGCACAAATATACAAGCTGCCAAAGGAAGCAANTACGCAGTCCTATCCAGCTTCAGTACCTATGAACCACAGCAACAATCAACATGGCAAGATATAGATAAAGGTGAAATAAGTGGCATTCATATATCAATGGTAACAAATAGCTATCCAGTTGGACTTAAAGCCCATTCAACAGCAGGGAAATCATGCCTAGTACTAGAAATCTAAGTAGCTTCCCAGGACAAGTNAGGTCATGAACCTTGAAAAAGAATCTACTACTTCCACTTTGCTAGACCAGGAGAATACCTTACCACATTCTAAATCTTATGCTTATACCCACAGATAAGTGTAGCTACCACCCCTCATCAAAGAAGCCTCTCTTACAGCAAGTGAAGGTCATCACAGAAAACCACAACTGGAAACAAATCAGAGATGTACAGAATATGGGGAACTCAGCCACAATGACTACAACTATGTCACAGTTTCTGCATCTACATTCAGGGACGATCACAGGAGACAGAGTAAACAGATTGAATGAACTAGAATACAAGAAAGTNTNCTGTCAGATAGTCTCTCCTAGAAATGGTTCAATAAACAAGACTAGAGTAATGTCAGTATCAATGGACATATTAATACAGGGGGCGTGGATTTTGTAGAGTTCTACTCCTAGACAAAGCTCTTTCAGAAACTAATGACTGCGAGGAGAAGAAGAATTAGTCTCTTCCAGGGATGAGTCCCTTTGTTCCTTTGTTGATTGTTCAGTGCAGAATGGTCGATCTTAAAACCATACACAAAACAGGCAACAAAAACAGACTTAGCAGATTGAATGTATATATATATATATATATATATATATATATATATATATGTGTGTGTGTGTGTGTGTGTGTGTGTGTGTGTGCACATATATAAATAAGTGTGTATATATGTATATAACAATAATAATCAAAGAAAAAGATGCTATCAACTTGAAAATGATGGTGAGCACAGGAGGGGATGGAGAGNTGCTACCTTGGAANGGATGGGTGGAAGAAGNGGAGGGGGAAGGTGACATAATTCTATTTCAATTAAAATATATTAACTGTCTCTTATACACATCTAGATGTGTATAAGAGACAGGGGATGGAGAGCTGCTACCTTGGAAAGGATGGGTGGAAGAAGGGGAGGGGGAAGGTGACATAATTCTATTTCAATTAAAATATATTAAAAATAGATAATACATTTTTGCATACATTTTCTTTTAAATAAGAATTGTGGCAGTTAGAACTGTGCTCGTCAAGGAAGGTTGAAGGTTGCTATGTGAAAAAATATTATGAAATAAATTAATTCTATTCAGAAATGGCTTGTTGTAATCTGCTTACATTCAACATTATTTATGTATCACTGTTTCTAAAATATGGCGCAGCTATAGCCTGCCTAGATGTCAATATTTCATGTGTTTTGACTGCAGCTAATAAATTATTTTGTAGAAGGATATTATGAATTATAATTGTCCTATGGGATGATTGCAGATATTTGCAAGGGCAAAACACCAAAGATTCAGTGATTGATCATTTTTATTTGACCTTGAAGAAATTAAATGCAGCTCTGTCTTCGTTTTTGACCTCTAACANTTATAATTTCACATTTTCTCTGTGAGAAGTGATACACATTGATATTTGTCAGCAAATCAGGATGTACCTAATGTCCTGTGATCATCTGAATAATTCATGCATGCCTTCTCCACAGTGCTAACCAGCNTCACACAGGTCTCCCACTGGAGTGCCACTTCACATTTTTTAAATATTTATTTATGTGTGTGAATCTCAACTTATACAATTAAATTTTCTTAATTTTTAATGAAGAATAAAAGTATATAAGCAAAAATGTTTTCAAGAACTAATTTTACAAATATCTTTAATTCACATGTAATATTTATTTAAAAAACAATGAGAAATTAAAACATTATATGTGAAATATATATATATATATATGAAATGAACTATACTACCCAACATTTTACAGTATGATGAAGTGAAAAATATTCTAAGATCTATAAGTAATATTATACAAAGTTTCGAAATGGCTGCTGGTATAGAATTTTGATTGAGAAATTTAAGGAGAAGAGAATTTGAGGCCTCTTTGTATGAGAAACAGCCCTCAATGAGACAGAGTGGTGCTGCTTTACACTTCCTGTATGCTCAGCCTACTACTAGGAATTCCAGATGGCCAGCCNCATCCAGGACCTAAGTAAGCAGACAGGGAGATTCTTGGAGGTGGTCATGGACCAGCCCACAAGTTGGGGAGGGGTCCTGGTGTCAGCTAGAGCAAAAAGGTGCAAATCACCAGGCACTCCCCTGTTCACTTGCTGATTGGTCTTTCAAGATTTCTACCTACCCCACCCAACAAATACCCTTGGAATGTTATACTTCCCCTTCTGTGTTAAATTCAGACCTTAGAGCTAGCTCTTTGCCGGCAGAAAATATTGAGGACAGCATTAGCAAAGTGAAATAATTTTTATTTACTTAACTCTGTGTGTGTATCTTTGGTATTTGATGCTTAATAATGCCAAGGACCCATGTAGCCACTGTAAGTTTTTCTTTACCGCAAAATGATTAGACAAAAGCAATGCTCTTGAGTTCTATCTTGAATATTTTTTCCCTAGAAAGTTGTGTAAAATCCGTCTCCTACCCCTGCCATTTTGCATCACCTTTGGTCATGGACTGTGGGCATAGCACAAGTGTCACAAAGCATACAAATTTCATCTCCTAAGACCTGTGAGGGAGCAGAGTTCAAAACAATCAGGTGGAAGTTCATTTGCATTAGTATTTACAATCGCCAGGTAGCTCCTCATCAAGATAGTGTCGTGAAATAGAAGGCNTTGGGGGAGAAAAGCACACAAGGTGCACCACTTATTTTGGGCATCAGAATGGAGATTAATTATCAATTGTTACATTGCTTATCAAGGAAAGCTCTAATTCCTTACATGTGTAAGTAATACAGAAAGGGAACTAGAAGAGAAAATAGAAGGGACATGAAAGGGAAAATAATTACAGGCCTTATCATTTGAAAACTTATATAACTGTGAACTAAATAAGGGTAATAATGAGCTCTATACTTTTAGCCCCATGCAAACTCAAACTTAAGTAAGCCTTTTAAATATGACATGAATTATATCAGCATTAACTTATGTATGAAATTAATAGAGTGATTATTTTATTTTTCAGGAAAATAGTTTTTAAGGCTTGGCCTTACACATTCACTCTAGAATAGCTTCTGCTATAATTTTTTTATCAGTGACTACATTGCTAAAACTAAAATATACAGACCTCAATACATACACAGACACAGACACAGACACACATACACACGCACACATACACACACACACACACACACACGCACACACATACACACACACACATAAAGCTGACTTTATAAGCCTATTTTCCTGGATCTCACCTAGCACCAGTAGTTCAAAACTTCAAATCAAAACACATGGTATTGTAAACAAAACATGGTTAGAGCAATAATGACACTCCACACACCTTACATGAGCACTATTGCAGAGAGGCCCCCTGGGGCTCTACAGAATCTGCTTCTCCTTTCTGAGGTCCTGGGATCATACTCAGGTTTTATCTTCTTTGGGGAAAATTGGAAAGAGATGTGAAGTGAAAATGTCTTNAAATTTCACATGCTAGGAAAAGGTTTTAAGCTTTTATGTCTAGTTGTGGTTATGTGAAATAGATATATTTATTCCTTATTAATAAATTATATATCTATAATAATTTAATAATCCTTATTGAACCTTAAACATGTTCTTTCGTCCCTTTAATTGTTCCTATGAAAAACCCCAGATACATACAAGAAGAAAGAACTACAGGAATGTAATCCACAGCACTTTATCTATACTAAAGAAGGAAATAAGTTGCAAAGTCAGTATGGAAGAACGGTAAGTACTCAATTCATCCATTAATAAGATGTATGATCTTCTGAAAAAGAATGTATCAAAACTTCAGTTGATACTTAGTAGAACAAGAAAGACATCCTAGTGTTATAAAGTGAAACTCTGTGATACACAGCTAAGCACTTTCCATGAAGACTCATCAACATGTTGTCTAACAATCATATACCGATACTTAGCATGTGAAAGATGCTTGGGAACAGACTGAATGATGCAGTCCCTGCCTTTAGGAGTTTCCATTGTAGTAACAAGGATAAGAGACATACAAGGAATAAAGTACAAACCCCATACACCTACAAATCATTGCTGNAACTTTGAGAGAAGAGCATACCAAATTCGCAGGTGTCAAGACAATGAAATCAAATACCGATGTAAATGCTGCCACACATCAAGAACATAACCGTTGCTACTCATTAAATTCTAAGAATCATAACTGCGCTTCAGTGTGGTTACCCATGAGCATTTATTTTTGAAAACATAATCCACTTATTGGAGAAAAACATTTACAGCCTGATAATCACACTGATGAATGTGTCAAATTATAGTTTTGTGAAGTNGAAAAAATTCAGAATTAACTGTGCTTAGTATTATTGTAAACACCTTTAAAACATTTAATAAACTTCTGCTTTTTTGAAAATGAACTGTTTAAAATAATTCTGAAACTTGCTCCCTTGTTTCATTCTAAGGTCTAAAGCAGATGACAAGTTATTTCTCATGTGACATACTAATTTGTTTTCTCACCCAGATCCTCTAGCAGATCTTACCTGCACCAAAGAGTAAAATGGATGTGATACAGGTTCCACAACAAACACAGATGAAAGGTATAGCTAATAAGAAACTAGCTATTTGATGCATCCAAGATCATGTGGAAGGTAGTTTCTGAAACAGTGGACAGTGTAGAGAGTGAAACAAAAGGAACCAAGGAACTTGGAAAAACAGTGGACCAGGAATGAACTATGCATCTGAAAACTGAATACCCCCATGGAAACACTGTGAAATGCTGAACAGGACTGGCACAGATTATAGCTGCTAACAGATACTCATCAGCTTCAGGAATAGAAACTAGGGGTGAAGCAGAAAAATTCTGGGAACCCTGGTGAGAAGCCCANAGGGGGCCTGTTTAGCACACAGGGAGGAAAAGAGCCCTTCTAAATGGAGAAAGCACTCACTCACTGCTTTTCTTTACACAGTACCCCTTCCTCTTTCAAATCTAAGATTTTTGCTTGTCTTTTGAAGCCTAGCACAATGTAAATGTCTCCGTCAGGCCTGTCTTGGTCCCCAGCCCAAAGTAATTGATCATTCCCTTCAGTATCCTGAGAGTACTTCAAACAAGCCTTCCTGATAGCCCCAATTATCCTGATTTATGGCTGTTATGCTTCTGCATCTCTTTCAAAGACATGAGCTCATCAGTGATAGAGAGACCCAATCATGTGTCCATGCTTCCACTAGCCAAATAGTGTGAAGCGCAGAGTTCAGTCAGAGATATATACCATAAACACACGGGCTTAGAGTATAGCACACTAATGCTGGTATCAATAGCATGTTTGCAACATTAAGATGGGGCTGGGGTGATAGTGTAAGAAAAGATAAAACAGAACTTTTCTTCACTTTTGGTTAATCTTCCCAACCTAGATAAATTAATATGATGTAACAAATAGTGGGAAACACGCAAGTGTACAGATAGGTAAAATCATTGAAGGTATCAGAGACCTAACAAAGGCTTTGATTCTTAGTTTCCAAGATCTGGCTATGAGTGAAATTTTGATGGGAAGGAATCAGTCAGAAAAATATTGATATTCTAAAATAGGCCTTAAAATTTAACTAAACTAGGAAAACAAGGACTCTTTAAATCTTATTATCTTCTGCATTTTGCCTACTACAAATTTCTCCCAGAATTTTTTCACAACTCCGTGAGAGCAATACATGTTAATTCATTAGTGAGGACTCTGGTGCACTTCAAACTTGAGAAGACATTCAGATTAAATTGTGTAGCATATAATGCTAGTGTTAAGTGCATTATATTGGTTTTTAGTATTTTAAAAATTGGTGATTTGTGTATAATGTCTCTTTGGTCCATTAACCAATCTTTGATTAAGAAGTAAATTTTCCTGTACATATTAATCAATTAATCAATTAATCTCTCTCTCTCATACACACACACACCACACAAACACACACATACAACTTATAACACATGTGTGTCATGCACAAATAGAAAAAAAATAGAAAAAAAATTTCAAGTTTCTTCTGACATAAAAATTTTGTCTTGATACTTAGAAAATAAAATGATGCATTTGGAAGTCACTCCTCTCAAATATCATAGAGAAATATTTGACACTA
>LZPO01087795.1:0-35912 GCA_001675575.1 Neotoma lepida | reverse complement strand
GAGAGAGAGAGACTGGGCCTACCATTGGCTTTTGAAACCTCAAAGCCCACTCCCAGTGACATACTTCCTCCAACAAGGCCACACCTCCTAGTCCTTCCAATGCTTCTCAAATAGTGACATTCTCTAGTTACTAAGTATTCAAATATATGAACCTATGGGGGCCATTCTTATTTAAATCACCANGACCAGGATCACACAATTGCAGAGGAGAATGACTCATAGAGAGGCAAATCTTCTGCTACCACACACAGTGAATATCAGTCTGTCCTTGTGAATCAGAAGCCACATGAACACTATACNCAAACACCCTGATGCTAAGCTGGATGCTCAGCTGCAAAGTAAAAACCAAGAAAAAAGTTCACAGGCTTCCTTGGAGAGGGATGCAAAAAGCNTTGGCTTAACTTTCTACTGTGAATATAACTAAGTCTAACAAAACTTACACAATTGGGCGAGGGGAGAGCTGACCCTGAATACCACTCTGGCCTCTCTGCTTTCATATACAGGTTATTTCTTCTTCTTACACCACAGCAAATGTGGGGAAACATTAAAAAGTGGTAGCTTGATGCCTCTCGATGCCTTTTAACAGCTTTATAGTTTGTCCCTATAGTGCCTGAAAATCAACCATTATTCTTGCATGCTTTGTGTTACTATAAAAATATTTAAGTCTGGATACTTTACATAGAACATAAATCAACACTGCTCATAGTTCTGGAGGTGCAAAAGTGTGGCACTGGCTTCTGCTTTACTCCAGTGAGGGGTTCACAGTAGAGGGGCTCGGCATCGTGAGAACGTGTATGGGGACCAGCCTGTGCAGAAAAAGGAGTCCAGGATGGTGTCAGGCTCACTTGTGACAACCCATCCTCATGCCAATGAATCCAGTCCCAAGAGATAAACCAATTCCAGTCAGCAGCATTTAATCCATTCCTGAGAGGGGAGGCCCTACAACCCACCTCTAAAGGTTCCATTACCTCAATACCTTCTCACTGGAGCCCAGAGTTCCAGCATGCAAACCTTTGAGAGATAAGCCACATCCAGACCACTCATTCACATTTCTCNCAGAGTCCCTTGCAGCTAGAGTTCCAACTGTAATTTCAATTCTACTAAGAAGAAACATTTATGGGCCGGGTGATGGTGGTGCACGCTTTTAATCCCAGCACTTGGGAGGCAGAGGCAAGTGGATCTCTATGAGTTCAAGGCCAGCCTGGTCTACAGAGCGAGTTCCAGAACTGTTACATGGAGAAACCCTGTCTCAGTAAAAAAAAAAGAAACATTTATGAGACACCCAATGTGTCTTTAGAATGCACCATCTGTGGAGGGTTGTTCATTTTCTTAATGTAGATTTTAGTTACTATGGTATGCTTCTAGAGGCAGCGCGTTTTTGGTTTCTGAGGACAACTAAAGCTGTGTTTTTTTAGAGTCAACCAGGCTCCAGTGGCAGGCAGTTGGAGCCTGACGTGTAATGGCATCTTCCTGATGCTGAAGTGACAGATGACAGCAAGCCAATTCTGGAGCACTCCTCTGGGAACCATTCTTTATGGCTATTCTCTCCAACAGACTCTCTAAGTACTGAACTTTTCACATGAAAACATTTCCTTTTCAGATGTCTTGAGTACTTTCTATCACCTGTCACAGAATCCTGACAAATCAACATTTCACCACTTTTCTTATTTCTATGATTCAGCGGGTATTCTGGCCTCTGTCTAAAAACTCCCTTGCTCTATCTGCCTTTTCCAAAGCATTTGACTCCAGCTTTATCACTTCTTCCTTGACATGTTTACCCCTATTGCTGCTTTTCTTCATCACCATACATAGTATATGCGTATGCACCTTTTAATCCCTCCATCCCTCCTTTCCTCCCTCCCTGCCTGCCTCTCTTCCTTCCTTCTATTTCATTTATTCATTTATCACACTTATATTAAATATCTACCGAAAAATAGCCCATTGGGGCTACAATAACACATAGGACACAATTTTTATCCTCAAGTTGGTAACAGAGTACTGGAAGGGGTTCAAAATCAGTCTAGTTTGGCAAATTTTATGCTGGGAGTGAATCATGTCCTACAGCTATATAGAAAATGGACAGTATAAGCTGGTGTAGAGCTGTACAGGGTGTTCTAGCAGGTTTGACTTCTTGATTGAGCTCAGAAATATGAGTATGATTGGCCTACACATAGAAGAGAAATGATTTGCTGCAATAAAAGGGCAGCAAGTGTGGGATGGAACTTGTGAGAGAGCNTGGGGCCCTGGGNGACCTACCAGTGTTTTATGATGGCTGTTCTTCAATACAGTGAGTGCAGGGAGATGCGAGCACAACTGAGAGATGGCCTGAGACATAGTTCAGTACTAAAAGTATACGCTGAGCCACAGAAGACAAGGCTTTGGTCCATCCAGGTGGGAGGCAGCGTGGACTAAGGTTTGGGACAAGGCCAGACTTTGCAGTAAGGAACTTGGTGCGAACTTGCTTCAGTGACCCACAAATTAGGAGACAAGTTCTAGACAATGATGCTGGCTACTGCGATGGAGAGTCTGTTAGAAATATTATGGTAGTAGATTTGATCGGACTCGGTGACTGTTAAAGGCAAGAGGTACAGTTGAATGTGGAGAGAGAGTAGGGATCAAGGATATTCTTATTTTGCAGCCTAGGTACCTGGGCTGTTAGGAAACAGTAAGCACTTCTGAGAGGAGCAGGATACTCCTGAAGGACGTGGGAGGGAGGTGAACTCATTTGGAATTGTGCAGTGCTTGAGATGCAGGTGAGAGACACCAGATGAAGATGTTTAGCTAGCAGCTGTACACATAGACCTGGATTCTAGAGGACAGTACCCCCATGACAAAGACCTACACGCTGTATTTGAAGCCTTAAAGCAGAAGAGAGAACATGGAATGAAAGGTATTCCAACATTCACATTATTTGATAATGTCACTCACAGTATCTGTACTTCCTGGCAGCTAAAAGTTACACGTTTGTATATTAAAGTCCTTATATTTTTTTTTTTACAATAGTATCTTGAATATAAGTACTCAGCAGGTAGAAATGAATGAATCAATAATGGATTCATTTATTTTTAAGGAAGGGGTGTAAGCTAGTGAGGTCAATCTTTTTCATGTTCTCAAGGGAAGGCAGGGAATCTTAGGAAAGACAGGCTTCAGGTTTTATTATAGAGGTGAATCAGACAAGGGAGCAAGCAAGCATCGAAGCCAGGGTGGCATTTCCAACATTCTGGCCAATCAAAGCACCAGGGATTACAGGATCTGGGGCACTGTTCCGGTGCCACCTAGAGTAGGAGCATCTCAAATATCTTTATTTCTCACCACCAGTCAGCCTGGCTCTACATGCCAGGCATGTTTCGGATCTTCCTTTGCCCTTGTTTAGAGACCTATTAAGAAAGTTTCTTATGTCGCTTAGTGCCCGTTGAAGCAAAACTTCCTTTTCTTTTGCCCTAAAAAGGTCTCTTCCAAGCTTCACTGGGTGTCATGTCTGAAGTACTAGCCACTTCCCTTTGCTCAACTCCCAAGAGCACCATTACTTCCTGCGCAGCGTGCAAACTGCCTTGCATGCTGCTTCCCACCCCCACACAGCGAATGTCTGCTCTGTGCTCCAGGGTTTCTGTGACCTATGGGGCCTGTGGGCAGCAGGTATTGCAACTGTCTGACATTGGTCTTCAGGCTCAGCAAGTAGGGCAGACACAGCTGACCACAGCTTCTCTCAGGGGCCCACAATGGAGGAAGAGTTCTGAGAATCCTGGTAATGACTCTGCAAAATCATGGGTCCCACAGCAATGATTAGTAAACTTTAATGTGTTTTCCTCCATCTGCTACTCAGCAAAGCTATTTACTCTAGCCAGCATTAATCCAAGACGATCTATCTGGGCTTACTATTTACACAATTCCCAGGACACCCTCCTTTCCCTTTGGAGAAGACAATTTGTAACAAAAAAAAGTTTCACTTCCTGAACAAGTTTTTCAGTCTCCATTTAATAGCCTTATTTGTTTCTTCATAGGTCATATCACCTCTGAAATTATATTGAGTATGTATTTGCTAGGTATTTTTTTTGCCTGTTCTAAGCAATGGAGTATGAGTTCCTTTATTACATCATATTCACAAATGTGTCTTCGTGTCCCAAACCTATCATACTTAGAGCTTGCACACCACAGTAATTTTAAATGAGTGAATCTCACTCTCCATTTTCTTTTCCAAATGTTCCTGCAGTTCTTGCCTTGGATGAAATCTGCCTNTTCTCCAGGACTGTTTGTCTCTTGTAGCTTTCTCAAGAAAGAGAAGAAAGACCTAGTGCTATTTCAGACCCNGGAAGATGGGTGAGCATNTAGTTGTCTCTNTGCCATGTCTTGTGAAACTAATACTCTCCTGGACCTGTCATCATAGCATTTAGCTACTGACTTCCTGGTCTTCTCCTTAATTTATCAGACATTTGGCACTTTGAACCAATTCTTCCTCTTTGTCCTAAACCCCACAGGTCCTTGATGTCCATCTGAATGACCACCACTGAGACTTCCAGGCCCCTTGACTTTCTCCCCTTTGGGNACTTCCACCTTCATTCCTTCTCTGACATTCACTCCGGGGCACTGTGAATCGCTCAATCGCTCATCATGCTTGCGGTTCATCATCACTCTCTCTCTCTTTTTTGAGACATAGTTTCTCTGTGTAGCCCTAGCTGTCCTGGAACTTGCTTTGTAGACCAGGCTGGCCTTGAGCTTACAGAGATCCACCTGTTTCTGCCTCCCAAGTGATGGGATTAAAGGCAGGTGCCACCACCGCCCGGCTCATCATTCTTGATCCTTTCACGTCTCTATCAGGCAAATGAGAGCATCTTGTCCTCTAACTACAAAGAACTCTTAAGAGTCTTTATGGCATGCTCTCCCTACATTTCCTTTACCCCCATTAGTGCCACTACCATGCATTTCAACCACCTAGAGACCCCTTGTTCTTTGACCTACCCACCTCCTCTTCGGGAGTCTTCACTTCCTTCCAGCAACTTACTTGGCTCGTCCTTCTGCCCATATTCCTCATGGCTCGGCTCCTTCCCCTCACACTGTACAGCAGGCAGAGGTTTAATGCCCAGGGTCTACCCTCTTAGATTTTGTAATGAAGCCTCTGAGCACCCCAGGAAAACATGGCAGATCAGATTCATGAACTCTGGTGATATTCCAAGTTACCAGCCTTTGAGGTTGCTTTAGCAATCTTTGCACAGTTCTCTATCTGGTTGGCTCTTTCATTTCCACAGAAAACAATTAAAATCATCTCATATTCAATGTTCTACTGCATCCAATCTTCCTTCAGTTAGAGAAAATGATGTAAAATAGCAAAAGACTTAAGACATTCTTAGTTTTCCATCTATCTATATTAAATCTGATGGATTTTCCTCCCTTTCCTTTGTCTCATCCAACGGGACCAGAAAGCTGCTGTTCTCCAAGGCAAGTCCTCTACCCTTTGGCCTTGTGTCCTATATAACAACCCTAAAGTACTCAATATCATCAATCATTTAGTAAGCACCTCGGGGTGCTTGGCTTATTGAAGATTACTCAGCCTATTTCTAAAGCCTGTAATGTTTTTGTTTCTACTGGCTCAAATTTATGCAAGGTAGAAGAAAGCTGTTTTTTGCTATTTATCCCACTATTACTAAGTAAGATCCTACTTAGTCCTTATTTCAAAGTCCAAAGGCCCGCTTGTTTGCTTGCCATACAAATAATACTGTTGTAATGGTAGCATTCAAAATGAACCAGAAGAGAAAAAGTCTCAGCGGCTCAGGGAATATCTCTTCTCCCTCACGGCTTCAGTAGGCGAGATGAGGTTCTGCAACATAAACTTGTTCGAAGACTCCATTTGCGAGCCACTGAACTGAGAAGAGCCACAAGCTAGCACTTTCTCTCTGCACATTATAAAGAGTGTAATGAACGCACATTACCGTCACCAATTCTGATCTTGGGTAAAAGAAACACGTCCTGCAAGTATTTGAGCAAAGAGGTTTTAGTATAACTAGAGGCTAAAGAAATTGATGCTATATCCCACAGAAATTACACCCCCCCCAAAAAAGAAACCTGCCATTTTAATCTGTTGTTTTGATTGAAAATGTGTTCTTGAGGTTTTAAAACAGACTCACAAATCTTGAGACCTTTATTAGCAAGAGGTGGGGACTAACTTCCCTCCCCATGAATGTCAGCTGGCATTAGCAAACAGGATGAAGGGGAAGTTATACTGAATGACTTTCTGAAGCGAGGTCATCAAATGATACACAGCAGTTGTCTGCTATTGTTCCAGACATTTGCCTCTGGAAGCCAGTCACCATATTGTGGGGAAGATTAAGTGGCGTGAAAAGGCCACCTAAAGGTATTTTGGCTGTCTCACTGAAGATTGTGCAGGCAGCCACCATCAAATTTAGACCTGTAAGGAGGACACTCTCAGGTGATTCCTGGGCCCACTCTTGGAGCCCACTCAGCATATGCTCGATCGAGCAAAGGCAAGAGGTCCCGTGAACTCTGGCTGCTTTCAGATTCATAAACAGAATTAATGCTGTCTTCTTTTTGTTTTGAGCCTCTAGGATTTGGGATGGTTTGTTCTGTAGCAATTGAAAAGATGAAATGTNGTGAAAAGATAGTTATAAGTCTTTAAGGGGTATAAATACTGCAAAGGTTTCTCATTAATTCTGAAGAAGGCCATTAGCACTTTTTCTCAGATGTATCAGGGAACAATAAAAACATGTCATTCTGCAACATTGATCATTTTCAGAGTTACCTGAGTACATCTACTTCATACGATTTATACTAAGCAAGAAGTGTAGATAGATAGTTAATTCAGACCAGTGCTTAAGCTCACACATAGCTATTGATCCAGACCACAACGCCACCTATTTTCTCTGATTTCCCCTTCAGAAGCAAGTGCTTAAACAGTTGCACCTTGAAAACATCTTCCCTTAGCTCCGTATCTGCCTCCAACTCCATCCTTTATCTCTCTTCCTTTTCACAGCCAAATTTATAAAAAGACTCGTCGCCATGATGCCCATGTCCCCACTCCATGATGCCCATGTCCCCACTCCATGATGCCCATGTCCCCACTCTCACTGCCTCCAAAGATACTTGACCTCCACCTTTATTCCTGGAATTACTCCAGTCTCAGCTCCAAGGTCCAGTGAACTTGACCAGTGTTCGCACCATATGCCAGTGTTCTAGACTGAGGGGTCTTGCTCTGAAAAGCCCACTCCAGTTCAGACTTCNATAAGGCGTGTCTCCTGACGGTGTTTGCTTCCACCTCCTAGAGTGAAGAGTACTTTTCTGACTGTCCTTCCAGGCTTATCATCTTCTTCTTCCTCTTTCTCTTCTCTCTTAACCAATCTCTCTCCAAATTCCACTCACTCTATCAGCTTAGTTATCACCTGAAACTACAAAATATTTATATCCATTCCAAATTTCTCTCCAAATATGTATATATGTATATATATGTATATATATATATATGTATATATATATATATGTATATATCACTGCCCACTGAACGCCTCCACCTGCAGGTTTAGATACTTCTTAGAACCTAAGCCCTTCAAATGCTGTGGGATGGTCCTTCTGTATGCTGTGAATATGTATTTTTCTCATTGGTTGGTAATAAAGCTGTTTTGGCCTACGGCAAGGCAGGATAAGGTTAGGTGGGACAATCAAACTGAGGACTCAGAGGAAGAAGGGTGGAATCGGACAGACACGAGCCAACTGCCCAAGAAGCATGGTGTCAGAGGACTGGTAAGCCTTGGACCACGTGACAATACATAGATTAATAGAAATGAGTTAATTTAAATGTAAGAGCTAGTTAATACAAGCCTGAGCCATCAGCCAAGCATTTATAATTAATATAAGCCTCCGTGTGGTAATTTGGGAAGCAGCTGCCAGGTAGTTGGGATTGGGCGGATGGGACAAAAATCTCCCCTCCGTTTACACTTTCAGAAATACAGCTTATCCTCTCTCCTCCGTTATACCTTATGACAGGAGATAAAAACCAGCAGTCATTAGTAAAAGTATTATAATAGACAGCAATGCTAGAAACTCCAACTGCATTCACCAAAATTGATCAGTTCTTTGTCCTAAATATGTCTTAAATCAAATAACTTCTCTCAGCCATTGTTGGACACTAACCAGCTCTCAGTCTGACTGGAGATAATGAACTCTGAGGCAGGAAGCCATTCTGTGTGGTTTCTTATGGAACTGCCAACAGCCTATTCTCACGGATGGTAGAATAATTATTTTAGGATGCGATTCTCACTGTGTTGGTTCCCTACTTGAAGTCATCTGTGGGGACANCACATTTCCTTGATAAAGACAAGGCTTCCAGTGTACCTTCATGAATTTCGTTATCTGGAGACATTCTGCTCTGTCCATGTGAGGTTTTTCAGAGCAAGAGTCCTTTTTTCGCACTTTTGTTCCCATCAAGTAGGAAACCATTAGAAAGTCTTGTCANTTTAGCACACATCAATTTACAGCCAGTTGTCTAATAGGCATTCAAGTCTATGATTTCAGAATANAAGTGGTGACCAAGAGTTATACAGTGAAGTTTGTGTGCCTCCAGGAAGGTCCCAAGAGCTTCATGTTGATTTATAAGGATATATAAATAGAAAGTGCCAAAGCCTTTGGAACTCACACTCCAGCGCCACCTAACTAACATGTTGACAAAGGAGAAACCTGCACTACTGCATGTGGATAAGCACCAATGCATCCTTGCTTGGTTGTCAGGATCTCTTCAGAGCAAGAACATCTGTACTCTTGGTGATGTGATTGGCTAGGCCTGGGGAGGGCTATCTATAAGGGACTACAAAGCTATGACAAGGAAAATAGAGTAAGGAGAAGGGCCTGACTTCCAAATAGGGAAGGGAGTGGCATAACTTAGAACTGTTACCAAAAATTCACACTCCTGTCCCCATACTACCCAGCCTNNGAAAAATACCTCCTTCTCCAAGTGAACCCCAAATCNTTGCTTTCCCCCTGCCTGTCATGTTNGGGAGGAATCATATTTCCTTGAATTTCTCTATCAGGTCGTCTGTTTGCCTCCCTTGAGGAAGTGTGTGGGGGAGTAATGACCAATGTGCAACTTCTCAAAATGAAGATGATTTTCCGTGATCTTCTGTGACTAATGAGCTGAGCAGAGCACGCCATGTTGGGTCACAACTGTGGCACATGGTTCTATAGAGGGCAGTTATGTTTTGATTGTCAACTTCCTNTTTAGTTATTCCCTTTCGGTCATGGAAACACACACACACTNTGTCATATATTCTGATTGGGATTTGACTTTTGTCGGGGCTGACTCATGCCTTCACTCGTGAAAAGCACAATGGATTTCCTGCTGCACATCCCACGGCTAAGCTTCTCGTAAAGGCAATATATAATAAGATGCCTGGGGGTGTAGNTTCAGGGATGGTCAGTCTGAGCTTAGCCCTCTTCTCTCCCATTTGTTCACAATGAGTTTGAGAACAAATTCCTTAAAGTTCTTCCCTTCGAGAGGTAGAATGCATTTCCCCACCCACTCGCCTTGAGCCTAGCCCTGTGATTTGTTTGAACAGGATGTGACAGGCATGGTTATGTGAGCTCTGGAGCTCAGACCTCNAGGGGAACCTTTATTCCTTAGAAAAGTAACACTCAGATGGTCACACGAGGAAGTAACTTCAGCCTGTTGAAGGACCTGAGGACACCCAAGGGAGATCCAAGCAAGGCCCACAAGCAGCAGTTACACTAACTGTTAATCNTGTGGTTGAAACTGCCTTGGGCCATCTAACTTAGACCCCCCTAGATGAATGTGAGTGTCCCACATAACCCACAGGTAAGAACAGGTGATAAACTGCTGTGTTAACTTGCTAAACTCTGGGTTGTTTTGTTACACAGCAAAAGATAATTGAGTTGTGGTGCATATCAAATTTTCTGACACAGCTGGGTGACCAGACCACCCTCTATACCCATCTTTCTGGAGACTAGACTCTTTCTTCACCACTTCTACCTGNTGACACAGCCCTTTCTGATGATGTTGAACAGCCATCCCAGTTAAGTTCTCCAGAGGGCCAGAACCCCCTAGTTGGACTCTTTTTCGTTCTCCTACTTGGTTATTCTGGGACTGGTGCCCTGACTAGCCAAGTGTTCTCCCAAACTGCCTGCGTGTTTATTCATTCAAAAATGTCTCTGCCGCATGTCCTAAACACTTGCACATGCTAGTGATATATAAACTAAGAAGACTCAAACCTCTGCCTGGTGGATCTTCTATTATGGGGAAGGGAAAAGACAGACAGTGAATGAAAAATAAATCAGAATGTGTTGGAACATCATAGAAGGTGATTTGCTGCTATAATGGAGGTGATTTGGGAGCGCTGAGATTTTGGTGTTGGGGGACATTATAATTTGGAGTGAAGTAACTAGAGTGGCCTTCACCAAAGAAGTGAGGCATGAAGATACAGGGAATAATGAGTTCTTCCAAACTGAAGACTGATGCAAAGGCCCTGGGGTAGTAGCATCAAGGCAGGTGGATAGGGGGATGGGGGAGAGAGACATCAAGATTGACAAACGAAAGAAAGTGGTTGGCAGAGGAAGACTGGAAACTCCTTCCTACACTATGTTATAAAAGGAGGACATGTCAAGAAAAGCCCTGAGATCTCTAAATAGGAAGAAGACAGAAACTACAGAAATGACCTGCAAAAAAGGATCAGGACATTCATGGCCTGGGCTTTTGAATCAGTACTGCTCCTGGGGGCACCAGATTCAAACCTTCCCTCTCCCTGCCTTTCCTTTCTTTGCCTAATGGAACCCCAAATCTGGGAGCCTAGGGGTGATCTCCCCAAAAGACCTTTTGGGATGTTGGGGGGCTTATGCCAGGCAAAGAAGTATGTGGATTGGCCAACAGATGCCATCTCACACTTAAGACGAAGAAGCAGCTGCCCAGGACGATCCACATTTAAACTGGGAGCCCCCCTCACACACAGAGCCACACTAGCTCTGACCAAGGCTGGAGATGAACAGAGCTGTAATCCCCCTGGGGACTTGTGTTCTACTAATAATTGGGCTCATGCATACACGGAGCTGACCACTGACCACAGACAGCCGTGTGGGCAATCAAATAGGACAACAGTTACATGGCCAACCAAGATGGCAATCAGAAGAACAGNGAAGATGCTGNCCACATCCACNCAGCAGCTTGAGAGGCACATCACCACAGAGACACATGACCACCACAGAACCTGAGACTTTCTGTGTCACTAGCATTGACTCACTTCCTCTCTTCTTTCCTCATTTCTTTCTTTCTTCCTTGTACTCCCTGCGGCTCACTGGGATGACAGGAAACACAGATTCCCACAGAGTTCTGGTTCATACACTGAAGCAGCTCTTCCTTATACCTTCCACCCAAGAAAATTTCTCAGAGATCCACTCCTGCCCAGGGCTAGGGATACCGCTTCTATCGCCTATGCTTAGTTCTGACTATTTGCTGTATCCCTGAGGTGGGGGTCGGGGAAGAAGATCTGGGAGGAAGATTCTTGAAGCCAGCATGCAGATGAGCTATTTGCTCAAAGCTGTTTGCTAATGACTGTCTGTCCAGAGTGTGTGTTCTCCATCAGAAACCCACTGCTTGTGGTTGGAATGTGTCAGCAGGTACCCAGAGACATAAGAAAATGACAGAGAAGCATTAGTGAAGGAATGAAAAACTATATTGACAAACATGTTGATTGTGATAAGATCAGAGAGGTCACTCAAGGCAGTAAAACCTTGCCCCATTTTCTCTTTCTTTTTTTATTTAATAATTTATTTATGTATTTATTTTATATCCCAACCAGAGTTTCTCCTCCCTCCTCTCCTCCCATTCTCTCCCCATCTCTGCGTTTCTGCTCGGAAAGGCACAGGCCTCCCATCAGTATCAACAAAACATGGTATATCAAGTTGTTGTAGGACTAAGCACCTCCACTTGTATTAAGTCTGGGCAAGGCAATCTAGTATGAGGAATAGGATCTCAAGAGCCAGCCAAAGCATTAGGGACAACTTCTGCTCCCACTGTTAGGAGTTCCACAAGTAGAACAAGCTACAGCTGTCATATATACGTAGAGGGCTTAGGTCAGTCCCAAGCAGGCAGGATCTCTCTGGTTGTTGGTTTAGACTCTGAGTTCCCATGAGCCAGGTTAGCTGTTTCTGTGGGATTTCTTGTGATGTCCTTTGATCCCTCTGGTTCCTACAATCCTTCCTCCCTCTCTTCTACAGGATTCCACAAGCTAGGCCTAATGTTGGCTATGGGTCTCTGTGTCTGTTTCCATCAGTTACTGGATGAAGGCTCTCTGATGACAATTGGAGTAGTCACCAATCTGATCACAGGAGATGACCAGTTCAGGCTATCTATCTGCTACTGCTAGGAGTCTTAGCTGGGGTCATCCTTGTAGATTTGTGGGAGTTTTCTTTGCATCAGGTTTCTACCTGACCCCGAAATACCACTCCTCCCTTTCCAGTCATCTCTTACAGGACTCTTCCTCTCCCAACCAGAGTCTTCAAGTTCTCATCCCCACCTGCCTCCAGTCCACTCAAGAGACCTCTTCTATTTCCCCTTCGCTGGGGAGATCTGCGAGTCCCCCCTTGGGTCCTCTTTGTCCCATTTTCAATAGGCTAATTGAAGCTTTTAGGAAATCCACTAATCTGGGACCCTCATACCCCAAAGGAAAAGTTCTTGTAGGCCACCATATTAATAGCCATTCAGCCCCTGACAGCTTTGGAAAGCTTCAGCAATCCCAGGTATGACCTCTGACTACACAGACTCAAGTGTTAAATAAACACTGACTTCTCTGTGTTCAAAGCTGAGATTGAAGAAAGGCAAAAAGGAAGAGAGAAAGGAGTCCAAGGGATTGTGCACGCTCTTGCAGACACCATTTGCCAAGCCCTTCTCAAGAGATCCCTCTGATAAGCCTCAAATGACAGAAACTTGGTCTGCTTCAAATGTGAAGACCCAGGCCACCAGACACATGAATGTATTAAATGTGCCCCAACTCTACGGCCCTGGCCATTATGTAAGAATCCAGAGGATTGGCCCTGCTCCTAGAAAAGGAAAGGACCAGCTCCTGGCAGGAACATCTTACAAAAGTAAAGGTGCCCAGGGAAACAGTCTTGCAGATACAAAAGCTGATGGCAGCCTTATGGATTTCCAAACCAACCTCTTTCACGTTGTTAATGCAATTGTGTCATTGTGTACTCATGTAATTGTTTATATGTCATTTTATGTTAAAACAACATGGGATGGAGGTCAGGCTGCTCCTAGAATTCCCCAAAATAACAGAGAAATGAAACACAGGTTTTTATTGCAGACTTAAAAATATTTTGGCACGCCTAATTAAAACAAATGACCTGCTGGAGTACGTGAAGGGACTGGTCCCGTGGAAAGGATCTCNATGACTCAGGGCAACAGCAGGATAGCTGAGAGGAGTTTTGGTGAGAGCCCAGTGATGATGGTGGCACAGAGGCCAGAGCCCTTGAACCAGACCAATGACTCATTGCAAAGAACATTTTGGAGGTAGGGCTGATTGGGTATATAATTGGCTGATTGACAAAAGGGTATACNGCGTGAGGTGCCGCGGCTCCCAATGTCACTAGGATGAATGAAGAGGTGTTGGAGAGACAAAGGAGTGAGGTGAGATTTTTTGTTTGTTCATTTCCTTGTTTTGAATTAATTTGAGGTTACATGTTACAAGAGTGAGGGGCAGATATGGATGGACTTGGAGGTGAGCAGGATTGAGGTGCATGATGTGAAATTCCCAAAGAATCAATAAAGAATTATGTTTAAAAACGTGTGTGTATGTGTGTGTGTGTGTGGCACGTGCATGTGTGCNTTCATACGTGTGTGTTTTGTATCTTAAAAGGCCTTATAAACTTATGTGCTCTTCTTTAACTCCACTGAACCGTATTTTTGGATTAAGTGTTTAATAAAACCTTAAAATGCTCCTTATTTATAAAAACCAATATTCAATGGAGTTATTAAGCTGTGAAATTTAACATTGGATGTAGAGTTTTGGTAAGGATTTCCTTTCAAATCAAGCTCTGGAAAAGCATTTTAATGTTAATAGTGAAGGGTAGCAAAATATAAAAAGACATAAAATACTTTATGTTAATCAAAACACCTTCAAATGATGTACGTTAAAATCTTCCTGTTAGACTAGTTCCTATGGATTTCTTTTTCAAGAGTATGCTTGATCTGCAAGTGATAAATGTAAGATTTTATGAAGACTATAATATATGTACAATGGTGGTTACATGTATATACTTGTCAAAGACCTTTATGTTCAATTTCCTTTTCAGAATCAAATTTCAGGTGATGTAATCCCAACAAGCAATAAAATTCAGACTACAGGTAAGTTTACTCTATACTCAAGAAAATGTAGTAACTTTCATTTACTACATTTTTAAAAAAACAATAATAACTAATATCTTGTATTTTAAGATAAAATTTAAAGTACAGTTGTGACATTGAGATATAAAAATTACTGCCTATCTACCTGTGCTCTCCTTTTTTAACNACAAAAACCAAACAAATAGATTTGCAAAGTTCTTGTCCAATTTAAAACTAAAAACAACCTGGTCATTTAAAAACCAAGCTGTCAGGACCAGTGAGGCGGCTCCAGGTGAAGGCACTTGATCCCTAGGATCTACATTGTGGAAAGAGAGAACCAAGTCTCACAAGTTGTCCTCTGACCCCCCCCCCATGCACACGCACGCACTCACACACACATGGGGGCGGGAGACTGTGGTATATATGCATGTACATGCACACATATACCAAATAAATAAATGTAATGAAAACATTAAAAACAACAACAACAAACTATTGATACCTGCTTAGCCTGCTTAGAATTTTGTCACTAATCAGGTTAGGCTCAATGTCTTTGAGATATAAAGTCTTTTACTCTATAGTAAGAGCCATGTGCTGTGGGATAATGCTCTTGTATACTGTAAATTTGTCACTCAAATTGGTTTAATAAAATGCTGGTTGGCTAATAGGCAGGCAGGAAGTATAGGCGAGGAGATCAGACTAGGAAAATTCTGGGAAGAAAAAGGGTGGAGTCAGGAGTTGCCAGCTAGACACAGAGGAAGCAAGATGAGAATGCTGGACTGAAGAAAGCCACATGGCTAAACATAGATAAGAATTATGGGTTAATTTAAGTGCAAGAGCTAGTTTAATAAGCCTGAGCTACTGGCTGAGCATTTATAATTAATATATGCCTCTGAGTGATTGTTTGGCAGCCTGCTGCAGATGGGGCCAGACACAGAAAAGCCTCTCACTACACCATGTCTTTGCAAATCCAGACTTGCCATTAAAGATCAATATTCTATCTTAAAAACAAATGATAGATCTCAGTGAAAGTCACAAAAACTTTATTTGTTTAAAACCCATCTTTATGTGTACCTAATGTTTATATACTTTCTCTACATGTTAGCCCAAATTTCTTTTAGTCTTTTAATTCACAGCATAACTAAAATTGTAGAGCAGAGGACAACAGTACGTGTAACTGAGCAGCCTTAGTCAAGATGTTATCTGGTTGATCATTGCCTCAGTACTGTCCTCAAGAAGTCTGAAGAAGTTCCTGTCGCCTGGGAAAAAATTACAGGAAGAGATAACAAGACCCAGATAATCCAAGTTAACTTTTAAATTTGGTTTTGGGGGTGCTGGAGAGATGACTAAGAGGCTAAAAATGCATACTTCTCCTCTGAGAAACCGAGCTCATGCTATTACCNATAACAGGCAATTCACAGTAGGGAATTTGAAGCTCTCTTCTGGCCTCTACAGGCACTTGAACTGAAATACTCATGCCCAGAGAGAGACAGACATTCGTACGGGTGGACAGGGACACACACACACACACACATACACACACCTCCCCCACCCCCAAAGAAAACAACAGAAACAAAATAAAGATAGTTAAGGCCCAGAGGAACCAAGTTACAGGCTGAGTTGATAGCTTTGCCCCAGGGAATGAAATATTTCCATAGACAAATGAGCACTTAACTNCCTTAAGCAAGCCCTAGGCTGGAGAAAATTCATACAGAGGCAATACTTGCCACAGCTATGGGAAAGCAGGGTGCTGGAAAGGAGCTGCCCTCAGTAGGGAACTAGGAAATATCTTCTCACTTTCTGGACAGGAAGAGGTCCTATTGTTTGAAAGGGGGCTGGGCTCCCCTCAAAGACCAATGATACTCATGGTTCCCTAATCAAAATCTCCCCCACGCCAAATGTAATTTCTTTCCCAATATCAGGGCTTTGTTCTCTAACTTAATTGGTGACTCGGGAACTTGTAGAGTAACCAGTGTTAGTGAAAAATGCCCCAAAGCCAAAGGAGCTAGCACCATCAGTCCCTTGGGAATTGCCGCACACCTGGTGCGATAACATAGCACAACAGTGGGAGGACTCACCTCATTGGGAGCGTCAAAATTCTTAGACCTGTAGCTTACCTCACCACCTGAAATTTGTAGCATGGGAATATCTAAGATGCTTGTAAACTGTAGTAGCTAAAGCAGTTCTGATAGATGACTCTTGTCACAAATATAAACGCCTTCTGATGTTTACTGACACCTCCTCAAGGTAGATAAAGACCCACCCTACTCAGACTAAAAGAACTCAATAGTTACTCTCTGAATTCTTTACCTTTTTGTGTCTCCACAGCCTCGGGAACACCTTAAGGACAAGGCCACTTGCACAGACAGCTGAAAGACTAAAAGACTTTGAGATTCTCTTCAAACAGAAGGATATCTTAGCTTCTTAAATACAAAGATGGGATCTTTCTACAAGCTAGTAGCTGGAAACTTACTTTGTGTTTTAGCTTTATTAAGGTATTTATATTTTGACACTGTTGGTACTCTGCCACAATCCCACAAAACTAGCTTCCTTTTGATTTATTCTACCATTAGATTCCTTTTTAAAAAACTNTAGGTTTGGGTTTTCCCACATTCTCAATCATTAGTGTATTTTATCAATAATCAAAGGGNCCATGTCCCCAGGAATACCCTAACCAAAGATGGCTGTTCTGGACCAAGCATGGCCATGGCTTCCCTGGATCTTGTCCTTTCAGGGGACATTGATTGGCATATCTATGTTACTCTTACTTAGGCCTTGTACCATTAACCTTGTAAAATTTGTGTCTGCCAGGATATGATAGTCTCAAGCCAGTTCTTCATGATGCAACTTCTACTAGATGTGGTTCAAACCCTCCCCTCCAGTCAATAGGTAAAGTATGAAGAGAGTTAAACGGCTGCTCTTAGGCGGAGTCTATGTCCCTCATTAGCATAGACAAAATTATAGAAGACTGAGCCTCATCCTTCCAGTGCCCCCAAAATATTTCTGGGCTACAGCTCTCAGGGGTGGAGTTGCATCAGAGAGNGGGATGTAGAGAGGCATCAACATTAATGTGTCAAAGANGCCAGCAGAGGCCTGGGCATCTCTCCTAGACGGACTGTATGGAATGAAATTAAATGTGCTCAAAAAAGTCCTTTGAATTCCGAGTGTGGAAAAACTGGGTGCTATTAAACGACGCATAAAGGATTGGGGTGCTGTGCCAGGGGCTTTGGAGTCCTGGTCCAGGCCACTTCCATTCTCAGGAGTGTGTTTCCTCAATAAACTGTTTCCTTTTTGATCACTAGCTGTGTGGCCCCAGCCCAACTCTTCATCCCATGACATAAAAGCTTGGAGATCTCAGCAGGTGCTCTCTGAGCTCAGATNCACACCCATAACAGCATAGTGTCTGGTGTACTTGCCTGTGAAGAACAGCGAGACAGTCACTGCGGTTGAAGCAGGGTGGGACAGAAAAGAGCATGCAGAAAGACCGTAGAGAACCCATTTTCCCATACGGGCATGATCCTTCAGCGCAAGGTTCTTTAAAACCAGTCTGGACAATACATAGCTAGGAGACACTTGAGTCTGCAGCCTTCTGTGTGGACAAGCCAATGTGGGAAGAAGGCATATGTGTTGTCTGAGGACATCTGTGCCAAAAAAAGATACTAAGAGTGAACTAAGAGTGAATTTGTGTTTTAATATCACACAGACGACACACACACACACACACACACACACACAGATAGACACAGACACACACACACACACAGATAGACACAGACACAGACACACACACACACACTTGGCTCCAGGCTTCTAGAGAACAGGGTCCATGGTCTCTTGTCATGGGTATGGTGTGAAACTTTTTAATGGCAGAAACAGTGAGACAGAGCTTCTTCAGCGATGCAGAGCTACACTTCCTGTTTGAAAGCGAGGCAGAGATGGGGTACAGAGACTGGAAGACAGGCATTATGAAGCATTCAAATTAAATTTGGTGAAATTGCTCACCGGTGCTCACAGCNTCACAAAGCAAAGCTGAACTCTGTCGCCACCTGCAGTTCAAATGGTACATTGCACATTCCCCATCTTAGAAAAAGGCTTCAAGGATCCCACCTTGCTCGGGAGTCGGCACCTTGGTAGGTAGAGATGAGACTGGAATTTCTCTAGGAGGTAAACTCTTTGTTCACATAGCATCATAGTAAACTATTTAGTTATGCAAATGTGAAATCCAACTTAAAATGTGTTCAAATAATCCAAATGCCAATGTATCAGCTTTTTGATTTTTGCTGACTGATAACCCAGGATAACACGATGTCCCATTAAAGTTTTATTCACTTTCCTTTACTTACTTTTTCTTTCCTAAACTTAGATGGCCTTCACTTGTACTAACATGTGTCATGTATCTAGGGATGTTTTGTGTGTGCTTTGTGTAGTTGTTCATTGGGTCTACAGTGATGCTCAAGTTGGTATCTTAAAATAAAAATCTGNTCCAAAGAGAAATATTAGTCAATATAAAATTTGAATCTTGGTTTGAATGATTTAGGAGACTTTGACCATATTGCCCTCAAGGGTGGAGTTGATTTAGAACCTCTTGGAACGAATTNTGTAAATGAACTGCTGCACATATTAAGTTCTTTGGCAGATATACACAGCATGCATACCAGGGCGCTCGTGTGCTTGCACACACACAATGCACACNATACACACGCGGCCACATGCATTTCCTTGCCCACTCACCAAGTTCCTGAGTGCTACCTAAGAGGTCTTCACACTGTGTACCAGCCGCTCATCCTGTCCCCACACCCACCATTCTGAGATGTAGAATAGTGGATAAGATCTTAAGTGGGCCTCTCCCACACATTTACATAATTATAACATCTGTAGCCTGGGTGAGAAGATGGTGTGGTTTTTCTAGGGAGGAGAAGGAATTCAAGTACGAGTCTTGGGATATGACAGAAGAGCATCCCTGGAGTTCCTGAATTGTACCTGTCAGAAGTAGCTTCTTCCATTTTTGATTTTTGACTCTCCCCCCACCCCCCAGTACCATAACAGCCTGCTACAAATTCTACCAGAGTTCTGCAGAAAGTGAGTTTTTCTTGACTTTTCTAATTTATTTATTTATCTTGGTGTGTTGAGGTGGCAGTAGGGATGTGCCATGGCCCACATGTGGAGGTCGGAAGACAACTTCCGGAAATTGATTCTCTCCTTTCACAATATGGGTTCCAGAAATCAAACTCAGATCACCAGGCTCGTGAGCAAATGAATGCCTTTTCCATCAAAGCCATTTCACCATCCCCAGTGTGTGTGTGTGTGTGTGTGTGTGTGTGTTTCCCTAGTATTGGACATGTCAGGCAAGTGATCTCCCACTAAGCTAATCTCTCAGCCTCAGCCCTGCCCAATCTGAAACAAGGTGATCTGCTTTATAATGTNAGGTCTCCTTCCTCTACACTGTGTGTCCTTGAAGGGCAGAAGCTATGCCTTCATTCTCCCCAGCACCAATGTAAATTTAGCAAATACCAGACCCTGAAAATATCTTTTGTCTGTGCAGAGAATGGGATTCTGCTGGTGCCAGGTGGCCTGATATGCCTGGTGGCCTGTGGGCATAGATCGTGGAGGCCAACAAGAATGAGTGATCATTGTTAAAATAATTAACTGGGAGGCTATTCTAACTCTTGAGTTCCTGCTTTATCACACCAATGTGCAGCTCAGAGAATGGTCATAGTCTAAGAAAATGAAACTTAGATTAACTAACCAGAAACTGCCAACTAACCTCTAATTAGAAGCTCAGACAATTAGAAACTACTGACTAACATTTATGCTGGGACTTTCCACTTGAAGCAATCAAATTTTTCTTCCCCTTGTTTCCTGAATGCCTTCTGAAACTATTCCTCCCCATCCTCCAATGAACCCCCCTTGGTAAATCCNTGAACAACTTGTCATTTGGTGCTGCCTGACTCACGAATCACTCAGATAAACTCTAACATGCTAAGCTTATGTGCCTAAGTTTATCTTCTAGCTCACAATAGAAGGAGGTATGTGCCACTGTGAGAAGATGAAGCAGGGTCAGGTTACCCATGGGACCAGAGCACAGAAACTGACCTCTGGAGGTACCTGACTGTGGGGTGAGGATGTGGGGCTTAATGGAGGCTCTGGTAGCATCCAGGTCNGTTCAGGAATGATCATAGGAGCCCTGCTTGGAATACCAGATGATTCCTCTGGCCCTCCCAGGTACGGCCTAAACTCTTTTGCAAGTCATTCACAATTGGACTCCACCCACCCTTCCTGTTTTAATTTTCAGCAACTCCTCAACCGCAAGCCTTTGGTTCCAGCCAAATGGATGACACACCATACCCCAGACACGCCTGGGGCTCTCCTCCATCATACCTGCCTGAACTGTTGATTCTACCTAGAATGCTTGACCCCATGTTCTCTGACAGGAAAACTCGTTTTCCTTTGAGTCTAGAGTTAGATGTCCCTTTGTGCAGCCCTGCTCTTCCTGGGTCGTTCTCCTTATTAGTCTGCCTTGCACTGTAGCTCTTTTGGGATCGTATCCTGAATATCTAACCAGAACCCATGGTCACCTTCCCAGTCAAGATTTTGTACACAGTACCTTTTGTGCTCCAGCACTGCTCTAGACACTGGTGACACAAAGGAGTGGCAGCAGCTCACCCCTCACTAAAATAAACCAGGATAGTACAGGTTAGATAGCGCCATGTTAGAGCAGGGACACAGATTTTCTGTGAAATGAAAAATTGCTTGGCTNTTGGGCAAAGGGTACAACTATAAACTCTCAGAAGAGTGGAGCCTGATATTCTGGGTTGTGACATCCCCTCAACACAGGGACTCCACTGGACCCTGGACTCAACATCCGAGAAAATCTGTGGGTGTCTTGCCAAGAAATCATCAGGGTGCCTATGCCCTTTGAATTGCATGTGAAACACAGGTCTTACTACAGCTGCTTCAATAAACTATCACAAACTCAGTGGCTTAAAACAATGGAAGTATATNTTATTGTACAATTCTGGAGGCCAGAAAACTCTGAATTGGTGTCAGGAGAGCTCTTACCTTTTCCAGTTTCTAGAAATCACCTGCATTCATCATCTTATGGTCCCTATCTCCTTCCTCAAATTTAGTAGCAACGTTTACCCCAGTCTCTTTCTGACTCCTTCCTTCTCATGAGGCCTCATATGATTTCACTGGGCCCAAGTGGACCATGAAGGAAATGTCCCTTTTGCCATTTAATGTAACATAGTTACAGATTCTGGGGATTAAGGCTTAGACATCATTGGTGGACCATCATTCTGTCTTCCACAGACTCTGAGCAAGATGGGCTCAGTTTGGGGGCACTGGATTGGACTTCAGTCTCATGCCTCCTTACCGACTCTGTTCAAAGTAGAACTCAGTACGGGTAGAGGGTTCACTATCTTTGGTAAGCTGCACNGGNTGCTGGGGCTCAACTGGGCCACAGAGGAACCAGCCAGGGCAAGCAGCAGCCTCGAGTCTGAAGGCAGAGCCCAAGCTTCTCTGGAAAAAGGTGAAACGGGTGGTTTGCTCACCGCCCTTGTATAGGTCCTCGATGCTCACATCCTGTGGGGAAAAGAGCCAGCTATGAGATGAGATGAGTGTTCTGTTGGGGATGGCAGCTCTTAATGGCCCAGGAGGGCCATTAGCCAAAGGACTCAACAGGAAAGAGTTTTACTCAGGGATGTTCCTTCTGTAGATCCCAAAAAGGCGAGGATCCCCTTGCTGGAGAGATGGGGGACANGAGAGGGGGCATGCGGGTGCAAAGATGCCATTGCAACCTGGGGGCAAGACCGACTTTGTGTGTCCTCCAGAATGAAGAGGGGTCTCTCACCTCCAGCTTCAGGGATGGCCCCTCTCTTGTCTCAACACATGCCAGGCAGCAACTTCCTCCCTGGATCCCCAGGAAGATGGGCACCTTGGAGCGGTCCAGGCCTCGGTTAGGAAGGATACAGATCTTCTCTGGGAGGTAAGACAGAATGCAGTTCAGGCATGAGGGAACCCCACATGGAAGGCTTTTAGCAAGATATGGCTCAACAAGGAGCAGCTGGGCCTGGGCACACCTGGCCTGTTTCTGCATGGGGACTGCAGGGTAAGTGGACCTCACCAGGACAGGCTGAAGCCGCCCCTCACCTCTTCTCATTATCATGGGGACAGCATTTTCATGTCTCTAAAGACATGAGAGAAGAAAAGAATCAAGGGTCTGTAACAGGTAGAGATTGGGCAAGTCCCNGAAATGAGGCCCCCCAGAGGCTTACCTGCACTACAGTTGTCTGAGTCAGGGTCTCCCACCAGGAGCTGGCCATTCCGTGTGTACAAAACCTTTTGATGTGCGTCTTTGATTCTGAAATAGGAGGGCAAGGTTAATGGCCTGCTGCCTTCAGGGATCATTGTGTCTTTCAATCCCTGTACTCTGGACCACCACACTGAGCCTTTGGTGAATTTCCAGAGAGGAGAGGGACACTGCTCTAATAAGGGCAGAAACAGTTCCATCCCAAAGCAAAAACAGGTTTCCTAGGCTCATGATTGTCAGAGGCTCCCATAAATGACAGCAGCCAGTGCCTTCTCATGAAGAGACAGAGGATGTTTTTATGGCTGTCCGAGTAGTTGCTTTGAGACTCAGGTATCCCGGGGACACAGTGAGCTCTATCCCAGATTTTCTGGGCTTGCTTTCCTTTTTTTTTTTTTTAGACAGAACCACTCATTAATAAAGGAATTGAGTATGTAATAAGTGTGATTTGCTTTGTAAACTTAAAAAAAAAAGAGAAATCTGAAAATAAAGTCTATGTCACTAGATTCTGACCCCATTCTGGCCATGGTGAGGTACACTCTGGGTGGACCAAATATAGGAGGCCGAACCAGATCAGGGCCTGATTAGTCGTCACTGGGGATGGCTGTGGCTCTAACGATCTGCTTGGGAGGGTAAATACGCCCCAGGGAAGCTGAGGAGAAACTGTCACACACATGAAACACCAAAATCATGCCTGTTATTAGCCTAGTCGTCCAGCTGGTTCCAGAGATGCCCATCAATTGCTCTCAGAGCCCACGGAGCTCCCAATACCTTTGANAGGAGAACATCTGGAACAATGCCACCACCTCCAGGAGCCTTTTCTGACTCTGCCATGGCTAGTGTCATAGTTGTTTAAGAACATCTCCTCTCCTGTTTTTAAAGCAGGCTCACTTGTTCGTTAAGAACAAATATCTGTGAAGACCTTGCCACTTGGTATTCTTCGCCGACTTGGGGAATTGGGTGGGACTCGATAGTTCACCTGCTGGAGCATTCTGTTTGGACACCACTAAGCTACTGTCAAGGAAGCAGTGTGGTGGTAAATCCTTTAATCCCAACACTTGGGAGGCAGAGGTGAGCAGAGCTCTGTGAGTCTGAGGTCACCTGAATGTACATAACAAGTTGCAGGCTAGCCAAGGCTATAGTGGAACTTTTTTTTTTAAGATCTAGGTATCATTTAAGGTCACCATAAAGATGCTGCCATTGGGACTCAAGATTGTTTGAGCTTTCTAAGAGCTAGATATGTCAGTTCAGAGAACATGGAGTCTGAGCCCATCCTTTGCTTCTGGGTAGTTGTATGGCATGGGGGAAAATTATACAACCTCTTGGAGCCCCAATTTCCAGATCTGTAAAATGGACTTAGTAATACTCTCCTTACAAATTTCGTAGTCTGCCACCAGGAAAGAGAGCTGTTGTTATTGACAAAGNTGAAGAGCGATTATTCGATGCTTGAGTTTTTTTTTTGTGGCCAGAGGGAGCTGCATTACTTTGACTCAGCCTTTTCCCTTCTTGTGTGATTCCCCCGACCCCTTGATTGAGAAAAATTACTTACATGTAGTATCTCGCCATAGGAAGGGAGCACATTCCTGCAGTTGGGAGTGTCTGGTCTTTACTGGGGAAAAGAAGAAAAAGGTTGTCAGAAAAGTAGAGGTGTGTATTTGGGGGCAGCCATCCTAGGGCTCAGAGTTACCCAGCCACAAGCTGTCCCCCAACCTTAGGCATTGCAGAATCCACCATGGTCTCCCCAGCCCTCCCAGCTCTAGGCAGCTCCGGCTTTTCCTTATTTCTGGCCATTAAATCAGGTTTAGCTGGCAGAGGTGTGAGCCTAGGATTCATCCGTCTGCTGATCCGTCTTAGAATCTGGAGGGCAGATTCACCTGAATAGCCTACCATCTCACTTCCCAGGCTCAGAAGTGGGTGCTCCACAGATTGGGGATAACCTCAGGGCAGATCCAGTCCCATTTCCCAGCCTGGCTGGATGGTCACCCTGCTCTGTCCCCNTCACCTGGCAGGGAGTAAGACACTTAGCATAGGAAAGAACAACTTAGCCGGGGAGAACAGGCAGGGTTTGAAGGTTAGAAAGCATCATTCCTGGGAACTGGAGCTGCTGACACGTGTGAAGAGTCTGCCCAAATGCCTCTCTTTTTTTTTTCCAGATGAAAATCAGAACAGGATTGATAAACCGAGACTCAGGCTTTTGAAAAGGAGCACTATGACGTGAAGAGAGTGACNGATATAAACCCCAAGTCACAAAGATTCTCAGGACTGTGTTCCTTCCTGGAGGAGTATCCTATCCCAGAGTTCCCCTACTAAAATGATCACCCAGAAAATCCAATCCAGAGTAGCACACAAGAAACTCAGAACACATCCAAGCAGGAGAACAGCTCCCAAGAGTAAATGCAGGGATGACTGGGCCTGAGGCTTGCTGAGTAGATCTGATTCATGCCAAGCAGGAAGGGGGATAAAAAAGAAATAATTATGTAAGAAAGTAGAAAGTGAGATGGGAAAGAAGAATGGGGGGAGAAATGAGACTTGGAGATGGAAGAAGTGACACTGAGGTGAGGAAGACCAGCTCGATGTTGATGGCAGGAATTCAGCTCTCTCGGTGTCACTGAGATTCATGGTCTGGTATGATAAGAAATGGGGCTGTAGCCCAAGTGGCTTTTATTACTTTTATTACTGGTTATATGATTCTGTCACTGTAGAAAGTAATTGGGCAAAAGTTTAAGACCTGTTGAGAATGAAGGATGACAGGGCACTGATGACAGTGACGATTCTGCACAGATAATGGTGCTGTGAATCAGGCACAAGCATTCTGTCTACCCTGTGATTGCATGTGTTGTTGCCCATGTTCCAGGGAGAGGGAAGGGATGCCCAAATGCTTAGTTATAAAAGAGTTCAATTGAATATTTTCACAAGGTTGGGAAGTTGGAAATGCTCTCAATGTCCAATAATAGGCAATTGGCTGAAAGGGAACGACACATCCAGTAAATAAGAAGTATATGCTCATTAATGATGACATTTATGGCCTAAAATTTCCAAATATATGAAGTGAAAAGTGTAGGTTATAAATAATGTGCTTATTATAATTCCAATTAAATTCATAGCTGTATAGTGACACACACATGGCAACAAAGACTGCTGGTGCTCTCACAGCACTCCTTCGTGGCTGACAGGATTGTTAATGATTGCTAATATTCCTTAACATTTTTCCTGTGGTAGATTGGATTTCTTTTGTAATGTAAGCATTGTTCTTTAAAAATATGAAGTGTTTAGTTAAAGTCATGGATGCCAAAGCATGCCTGCACATCTGAGTCACTCGGTAAGTACTTTTCCCCTGTCCTTAGTCTCTAGTGCTTGAAGTGATTCAAGTATTGAGCCAAGCTTAGGAATACCTGATGCATCAGGTCAGCTGTCCTCACTCTGTATGTTTTGTATGTGTGCATGTGTGTAATGTATTTGTGTGTGAGAGTACAGGCACACATATGTCATGGTGTAAGTGTGAAAGTCATGAGACAACCTCAGGTATTGGTCCTTGCCTTTCACGACATTTAAGACAGGGTCTCTTATTTACTGGTGTGCATGCCAGTAGCTAGCCCGTAGCTTCTAGAGCATCTCCTGATTCACTTCCCATTTCACCATAGGACCACTGTGATTATAGATGTGTTCTGCTATGTCCAGCTTTGTGTGGGTTCTGGGGATCTGAACTCAGATCTTCACGCTTGCCTGGCAAGTGCTTCACCCATTAAGTCATTTCCCCAGTGCTCACTCCTAATTCATATTTCTATATTCTGCATTCTTGTTAAAATGATAAGTCTTGTTCTCTAGGTCTGGCATGAAGCCTGAGACTGCACTTTAAATATTCAGCCAGGTCTTGATAATGCTGCTGGTCCCCAGACCACACTTGGAGCAGTAAAGAATAGTGAATTCCTCTAGCTCAGGTAAACTAATAGCAGCACAGCCTCAAGGCAAGCCTGTTTGATGACATGCTTCCTCTGAGCCAGACCACTGAGGCTCCTTTGGTTGTGACAGAGGTAGTCTGAGCAGCCAGGAAGGTAGATTGAGGTCCAAGAGGGACCAATGAAGTAGGTAGGTATGTGTGTGAAGCTATATATCCAGGCTGTTGGCTTCAACTCTTGGTCAATGTCAGGCCAAATAGACAACAGAAATTCAGTGTTGGTCTAGTCAAGTAGGATCCTCGGGGCTCAAGAACTCACCCATCTTGGCACTGTGCAGACTTCCAAAGTTTCCTATAGACTCCCATGTAGGGTCTCTCTGCCTAGGTTTTGGCTAGATTGTGTTAGAAGAGTAAGAAGTTACTCGCTTGTGCTAGTTTATGGTCACACAGGAAGCCTGGGATCTTAATGTTCTTCCCAATGTGCCACACACTCGGTTCCCAGAGTTTTCCCTTCCTTGTTCACCCCAAATAACCATCCACTCAGTTTGGGGTCCCCCTTTTCTTTCTCTAATTTATTCCTGGCCATGGACCTTGGCTGACTTAGACTTCTCTAACTCTCCTGTCCTGGATCAAATACTATCAACAGACAGGGCTAAGATCCCTCAACATTCTCCTCACTCTCTTGTACATTGTCTATATGAAGCCTGTTGTCCCTAAGGACAACATCAACTTTCATGGAGCCAAAACCAAAGGTATTTTAAGAATTATTTTTCTATTTCTCACTACTTCCTTGGAATCTTTGACAGTTGATTTCTTCACGTTTCTCTTTCTATCTGTTGCAGGCACATTGTAGAGTCCCTTTCCTAAGGTCATCTCAAGGTCAAGAGTCACAAAGAAATGTCCTATGCATTTGTATTTCCATATGCTATGGAATTGCAATCCATCACTTCCTACAGCTGTAATGACCACTTTGGCCTAAGGCCTCCCAGACCCAGGCTGAACTTCAGCAGTCCATATTACACCCTCCTCTTTGAGTGTCCTGTCATCATGCACACCAAATGTGTAAAAGGTTGAGTTAACTATTCTTCTCTCAACCTACTTATCTCTCTCAGTCCTACTTGTCTCTCTTTCAAAATAGTCTCTCAGCAGTGAACTTCAAACCCTGAGAAGCACTGACAATATGCCTCTCCTTCTCTTCAGGAAGTATTCCTTTCAAATGTAACTTTGTTTTTGTTTTCAGTCACTACTGTAAACATGCTAGCACTTCTGGTTGCTGTACCTTCAACCTAACCTTTGTAAAGCATACAGAATTAATTTTTTAAGTACATCTTTGACCACATTCCTGCCCAGTTCTAGAATCTACAATGGTCAACTATTTTGCTGCCATCTGGCCCTAGTTTGCTTGTGCAATAGTATCTCATTTCTCTCTCCAGGACTCCTTCCTCATCCTCTCCAAGGGCATACACAGCATTGCCTTTGGTTTCCCTGCTCAAAAGCCATCCCTCTTCATTGTTGCCATTCACATCACTCATTATTAAGGTCACTGGACATGGCTTCAGTACACATGGCTCAGTATCTTGTCTGTCCAATTACATAAGAGTTGAGCATGAGAGCTCAAACACACAGGGTCATGACCCCTAATGGCCAATCCTCAGGTTCATAGCATTAGATTATGTGGTTGTCAAGATTCTCTCTAGGTCAAACTGTGGTTCCATGACTCAAAATTTAATGATTCTCCTGTTTACTATTGTTAACACTACTCTGAGCTTCTATTAAACTTTGCTATATTGTTTATTAGTGTGCATTAAGGCAATTGTTTGCCTTATAAAAGTTAAGATCTTGAAATCATGAAGCATGGTGTATATAGCTCATCTGAAGCTCTATCCAACCACATGAGTGACTCACATAGGAACTTAAGACTAGAACATAGAAATTTATGGATCAGGCTTTGACTGAAAGGCTGGATTCCAGAAGTAACTCTTCTACCAATTCATCTTGATTCTTTTGTCTCTGGGCCCCCAATCTATTCCCATTGGAATGAGATGTTGGGTAAGATTACTATTTTTTCAAAACGGTTTTAAGTTTCACAAGGAGACTTTTTTCTTTCTTTTCTTTTCTCTCCCTCTCCCTTCCCCTTCTCTCTTTCTTTCTTCTTTTAAACAAAGAAACCAGTTGGATGTATGATAGATAAAGGGTGATGGAGACTGTTTCAGAGGAGGTGATGGAGACACTAGTACCTTGGTGGCATTCCTATTGTCTACTGAAGTAGTCACAGAATATCTCCAAGGAATGTCCATGTGTCACAAACAAAACACTGAATACCACTGACCTAGATGATTTTTTTCAAGATGACTTTCAACACTCTGTGGTTCCAGATATATAATAACCTTGTTTTGATCCAATATATACTTCTCCTTAAATTCTACCAAGTGCTCCTAGACTTACAGAGCATCACATAACATTCTATAAAAGGCATTCCATGGTCTCTAGAGAGCCTAGGCATTTTGAAGGCATTGACAGAAAAGGGGTATATGTGTGTGTGTGTGTGTGTGTGTGTGTGTGTGTGTGTGTGTGTGTGAGAGAGAGAGAGAGAGAGAGAGAGAGAGACTGTCACTACTGACCTGTAGATCCTAGTGTCTGTCTGGAACTCTGATGCCTGGAACCTCCAACTGATTTCTTCAGGGAATCAACACTGTGTTTATAATGTCTGGTCAGGGTGGGTCAAGCCTACAGCAATCTGTAATTGGCTCCAGATCAGGGAAGAAGAGGCCAGAGATTTCACAATATCTTCAACACAGTACAAATAATAAGGAGGTGGGGAGATTAATGAGTGTTTGTTGGAAGGGGAGAGAGTCACCCATAAAGCCTTGACAGAGGCCAGACAGTGACCTCCTGTCTCTGTAGCTACTGTCATTGACTGTGTTATTAGTGGTTTTGCAGCTTGATAAACAATGCTGAGGTCAAACATCTTTGATGCTCTGTGGGGTTCCGTCTGAGACTTGGAGAGGTATGAAGGACCAAGAATAGAAAGTCTACTGCTGCTGGATGCCAGCAGCATCCAGAGAGCCATCATGAAGCAGGCGCTGATTACATCACGAGTGTGAGTCGTTTGGGAAGATGAGAAGGAACCCTTTGCTTTTCCAATTTAATTAGTTGATGCAAACTTACTGAGATGGAGTATCTAAGGAAGCACAGCTATAGAAGATAGTGGTCTCAGATTTGTACGGAGACCCTACAGGAGCCATGTGCCCTGGATTATTAGAGTATGAGAATGCGAACAGTGCAGGGTCAATAGACTCAGTTCTCTAGCTGACATTACATAACTCTGTCCATCTTTCCACCCATTTCCCCATCTATCCACTCATCTGCCCAGTTAATTATCTGTCCATTCAACCATCTACATATTTATTTATCCATCTGTACACCAAACCATTTGTCCATCTTTTATATAACCACCACTAGAGGTAAAGAATTGGACAGAATGTTCTCTGGAGATTAACTGCCTTATTGTAATTCTCCTTTTTGGGTCATTTGCAAATTTCCACAAAGGACTTGATGAGGAAGACCCAGATGACCACAGAATAAGAAATGAGAAAAGATAAGATGGGGGTGAGACCCAAGTTTTGTTTTTTGTTGCCCTTATTATTGCTGCTGTTTTGAGCTAACAATTTGCCAATGACATATATGTCTAGAAACATTTATTTTGTGTAAAGTAATGGTTTTCATTATTCTTTTAGAACCCAATTAATGTTTTCCACCATCATAAGCATTTTTGGAGAAACAAAATCCTTATTCCTTGTTAAAAATTTTGAATTTCTCCTTGAATTATGTTTCACAATCATCCATTTCCATGTACTTTGTTCTGAGGAGATCAAATGTTTAACGTATGATTGAGCCTCCTTTGGTATATGCCCAAGAGTGATATAACTGGTATAGTGATAGAGCTGGGTCTTGAGGTAGATTGATTCCTAGTTTTCTGAGAAACCACCATATTGATTTCCAAAGTGACTGTACAAGTTTGCTCTCCCACCAGCAATGTGGAGTGTTCCCTTTGCTCCACATCCTTTCCACCACAAGCTGTCACTTGTGTTTTTGATCTTAGCCATTCTGACAGGTGTAAGATGGAATCTTTAGAGTCATTTTGATTTGCATTTCCCTGATGGCTAAGGATGCTGAACATTTCTGTAAGTATTTCTCTGCTATTTCAAATTCCTCTCTTGAGAATTCTCTGTTTAGATCTGTATCCCATTTTAAAATTGGACTATTTGGTTTTTTGATGTCTAGCTTCTTGAGTTCTTTATATATTTTGGAGATCAGCCCTCTGTCGGATGTGGGGTTGGTGAAGATCTTTTCCCATTCTATAGGCTGTCTATCATTTTATCTCCTTGATAGTGTATTTTGCCTTAAAGAAACTTTTCAGTTTCATGGTCCCATTTATTAAATGTTGATCTTATTCTGCTCCGTTGGTGCCCTGTTCAGGAAGTAGTCTCCTGTGCCAATGCATTCAAGGCTTTTCCCACTTTCTCTTCTATCTGGTTCAGTGTAACTAGATTTCTGTTGAGGTCTTTGATTTACTTGGACTTGAGTTTTGTGGAGGGTGATAGATACGGATCTATTTGCATTCTTCTACATGCAGACATCCATTTGTCTGCATGTAGAGTTTTGTTGAAGATGATTTCTTTTTTCCATTGTATAATTTTGGCTTCTTTGTTGAAATTCAGGTGTCTATAGGTGTGTAGCTCTATGTCTGGGTTTTTGAGATCAGGGATGGTGATACCTTTGGAAGTTCTTTTATTGTACAGGATTGTTTTGGCTATCATGTTTTTTTGTTTGTTTGTTTGTTTTTCCACATGAGGTTGAATATTGTTCTTTCAAGGTCTGTGATGAATTATGTTTGGATTTTAATGGGGATTGCATTGAATCTGTAGATTGCTTTTGATAAGATTGCCATTTTTAATATATTAATCCTACCAATCCATGAGCATGGGAGATCTTTCCATCTTCTGATATCTTCTCCAATTTCTTTTTTCAAAGACTTGAAGTTCATGTCTTACAGGTCTTTCACTTGCTTGGTTAGAGTTACACCAAGACATTTTGTATTATTTGAAGTTATTGTGAAAGATGTTGTTTCCCTGATTTCTTTCTCAGCCCATTTATCATACCACAAGGACACTTGCCCAACCATGTTCATAGCAGCTTGATTCGTAATAGCCAGAACCTGGAAACAATCTAGATGTCCCTCAATAGAAGAATGGATAAAGAAAATGTGGTACATTTACACAATGGAGTATTTATTCAGCTGTTAAAAACAATGACATCATGAAATTTTCAGGCAAATGGATGAAACTAGAAAAAAATCATCCTGAATGACGTAATCCAGACCCCAAAAGATAAACATGGTGTATACTCACTCATAAGTGGATATTAATTGTAAAATAAAGGAAAACTATGCTACAATCCACTAGGTAACAAGGAGGGTTCAAGGGGGGATATCCAAATCTCCCTGGGAAGGGGAAATAGAGGAGATTTCATTAGTTGACTGAAGGTAGGTGGGGATGGGTACATGACCTATCAGGTGTGGGGGTCAGAGGGAGAGAGTACTGAAAGAGACTACTGGAAAGGGGGGCATTTTGGGGTCAGGTAAAAACCTGGCACAAGGTAATCTCCCAGGAATCTATAAGGATGACCCCAGCTAAGACTCCTAGCAATAGCGATACATAGCCTGAACTGGTCATCTCCTGTGACCAGGCAAGATTTCAAGGGGAGGGAGTGGGAAACCCAGCCACATAACCTTCCACCTACAGTCTGTCCTGCTTATGAGATGTGCTGGGGTAAGGGTGCCTAGAGATTGAGGGAATGGCCAACCAGTGAGTGGCCTACCCTAAACCCATGCCAGGAGAGTAAGACCACCCCTGACACTGCTTAGAGCACCAGAACCCACAGGCTGGATGACCCAGAAACCCAGGATAGAACCAAACATGACTGGAAACTATATGAAACTATATAGTTTTCATTATATGAAAACTATAATGTCAATGTATATTCTAATGATATTCTGCTGTACTCATAGATTGGTGACTACCCCAATTGTCATCAGAGAGGCTTCATCCAGCACCTGATGGAAACAGATGTAGACCCACACACAGCCCAACATTAGGCAGAGCTTGGGGAATTAACTGTGGTTGGGATGTAAAATCAATCAACCAATCAATCAATCAATAAATGTTAATCATTTTTAAAGACTCCTAACCCTGAAAATGATTTCAGAGCTTGGTTTGAGTTACCCATTGTTTGCTTTTATTGCCAATTTTTATTCTCCCTTGTTCTTTACAAGTTTGCACCCCTGTGTTGAAAGTACCAAAAGTGTGAAGTGTCATGTCAGGCAATCAGTAATGTATCCCAAGCCTTTACACTGTTGTGTCAAAGACACATAGCATACTGTCTCTTTTGCTAAAGAACTTTACAGTTTAGCTGGGGAGCTGTAAGCCAAGGGCATATGTGAGAGACAAAAGCATTAGAGAAGCCCATTAGACATGACATCAGAATCTCCCTCCAAGTGGCCAAATGCTATGGCATCTTGAGAAATAGTTGGTCAAGTTTTCCCCCAATAACTCCAAGGTTGAGGACTTTATAGCCCCTGGGTAAAGCATAAATGGTTGGTTGTGATCTGTAGGGATGAGATTGGGGGCGGGGGTCATTCAGGCAAAAATGTCCTCTAATAATTTGTAGCCAGTGGTCCTGTTGCTGCTTTCTGGATTTATAAAAAGCAAGGTTTCTTCTGCTTGCAGACCTTTGGCTGCTTTAAGCATGAGGTGGGCTGTATTTTGCTTTTTCAGGATAAAGGCTGTCAGCTCCTTTACCTCTCCCCTCATGCCCTGATCTTGAAACATCTCTGCTCTTCAGTATCTGCAGTTGACACAAACCTTACTTGCCATGGGCATGTCCTCTCTGGAAATATAGACCTAGGTCTGCGGCTTCTACCAAAATTACAGAAATCTAAAAACACTAGGTTGTTCTCATTTGAACAGGCATGTCGCCGACTCTCACGCAGTACATACCTCCCTTTACTCTTAAGATTACAGCAATGACAAAACAAATGCGTTTCTATTCCTTCTTTCTCTCTGGCTTTGGAAGTGTCAGCTCATCTAGGTTAAAGTCTTTTTGAATTCTGCCACCCTACAAAGGATGAAGCAAGCACTCCAACCTTTGAGAATGAGGTGGGATTTGAACTACTCTTTTATGAGGGTTTAGATGGGTGGAGGAAAGGGAGAGGATGTTCCAGAATTGTGAGTTTCTACACTCTGTATTCACCATGTTCCAAAAGTTTGCCAAGTATTATTTTAGGTGCTCAAAAACATATTGATCTAGCTACAACCTTAAGGTCATCTGGGTTCCACAGACCCCGAGCCAACTTTTTACAGGGTGATAAGCACAGAGTATGGTCATAGTGGATGGCCAGGGAGCTCATCTCTTCAAATACTTCTTAACAGGAGGTGATATCTTAGCAGGGTATTGAAAAGTGAGTGATTTCTATGGGCAGACAGGATGGGTACAATGTCCTCAAATAGAAAATGCACCATGAGGCTGTCTGACTCACAGACAGACATTGTGAATGGGGAATGCAGAAATACAGCCTGATACCTGAGGTCGGTGTCCTCAGGATCCCCGAGAGGCCTGTGGTAGAAATGGTGCTGCCTGTTGCTCAGGAACCTTTAGATGTGTCTGGACTGAAGATTCTAGGACAAGTGGAGGTTGTCTCTTTTGTCCTGGCCACCTCTTTGTTGGTCCTTCTACTAGCCTGCCAACTCTAAACCTGCCAAGTTGGCCTGACAAATGAACTACAGCTAAATACTTGGGGCTCAAATATGGACCCCTTCTTTTGTTTTCACTCTTAGTCCCCAATGTTTTAGGTAGGAATATTAGAGACAGAGACTGGCGTGTAGGCGGGAGGCGCAGAGATGGTCAAAGATGAATGAAACCTTATGGCAACACGTAACAATTAACAAGTGAGGCACGCTCAGCTTTTAATTAGGCTATTTGGGTTAATAAAGGGCTGGTGTTCATTTTGAGAAGGAAAATGAAAATACTGGAGAAAAAAGTTTTGATCATAATACGGTAAATGTACGTGATTCTTTTTCGTTCAATATTGCTTACTGCAGCTTATCAACTTACTCCAGAATCTAGATTGATTGTTTTATGGTGTTTTTGTGAGACAGGAATCTGGAGGAGCTTGGTTGGGCAATTCTGCTTCAGTTTCTCATGAGACTGTACTCAGGCCAGCAGCTGAGTTGCAATGGCTGCCGGGAAAGCCCTGCTTCTGAGCTCATACATGCAGCTGTTGTCCGTGGCAACTGTTGTCCGTGTCCCATGTGACCTCTCTATAGGGCAGCTTACAGCATAGAATCTGGCTTCTTCCAGTGTACAGAGAAAGACTAGGCCCCCAAAGAAGCCACTAAGGTGTCATTTATAACCCACTCTCTGCAGTAGCCNGCTATCACCTNTGCTGTACTCCAGAGTTCAGCGATAACTCTGGTAGAGGGTTAGAGGGAATGAACATGAGGAAGCAGAGATCACTAGCAGCTCCATCCATCCCCTCCAGCTGCTTGAGACCATTTCTACACACTTAGTAACTTGAAACAGCAGAAATGTATTCCATGACGGTGCCAGGGACTAGAAGTCTGACACCAAGGCATCAGCAAGGCAGCACTCCCTCTGAAGGAAGCTCTAGGGAGGAATCCCTCCTCCTCTCTTCCTTGCTTCTGGTGGTCCATATAGTCCGTAGGCCTCTTTGGGTGGTGACAGCAACATCATCTCAACCTTTGCCTCTGTGTCACATGGGCCTGTCCCCTGTGCCCCTTCTATGTCAAGTCCTCATTTTTGAAGGACACCAGTCAAGTGAGATTGAGTCCGACACTAACTGTAAAGACCTTGCCCAGGTAAGACCATCGTAGATTGGGGAAGGACGTGAATTTGAGGAGGGGACTTTCTAACCAGCCCAGTGCCCCCTCAGAAGCTGGCTGCCACTCAGAATCCCAGGGGTTGCGATCATCCCCGGTCAAAGCACAGGGTAGCTTTCCCCCTTCCCTTCCCTTCCTTCTTCCTTTCTCCCTTTCTTTCTTCCTCCCTTCCTCCCTCCATTCCTTCCCTCCTTTCTTTTCCAGCACAAACTCTTCCCATTCTTCCTAGCTTTTCTGGGATTTGCCTCTTACTCTCTCTGCTCCTGCCACTCAGAGCAGTTGAGCGTTACTTGAATTTCACTTCAGGGTAGCACAGGGTGAGGACAATGAGAAGTTATGTCTGCTCCAGTTCCCTCCATACTGATTCCTTCTCTTAGTGTTATGCAAGTAATGCATCTCCATAATGGAAAAGTTAATAAACACAAA
>LZPO01087794.1:0-11987 GCA_001675575.1 Neotoma lepida | reverse complement strand
TAAATACTTTATATTTTTACCATGCTACCTAAAGATACCTAAGATACCTAAAGATACTAAGGTATCTATATCTTAGGTCATGATAATTAAGTTACTGTTATCAGGAACTGTGTGCCATGTATATGATCACACACTGGGTGTGCAGCTGCGTCACCAAATCGTCCCCAGATCTTTCAGCAAATTGAAAATGAATTATGAGGCGATAGGACGGGGTGNGGTGAACAAAGNTTCTTCTGGAGAGAAGGAATTGCACTGTGGGTGATAAAATCCCCAAGCCCTGAGCCAGGATGAATCCAGTGGGCCTGGCAGGTGTTGCCGAGCAGGTGTGGTCACGATCCCAGCAGACAAGAAAGCTTCTCACCCAACAACAGCACAGTTAAACAGAGGCTGTCGATGGCATTGTGTAGGATAAACAAGCACATTGGTATTTTTTTTTAGAGGAAGAAAAACTGAAAATTAATTTTAGAATTCATTTTATGTGTATGGTTGTCTTGTCTGCATGCCCATGAGGCCAGGAGAGGGTGTCAGATCCCTGGAAGTGGAGTAACGGTTGGTTATCAGCCACCAAATGAGTACCTGGGAACTCAACTTGGGTCCTCTTGAAGATCTGCAAGTGCTCTTAACTGCTGAGCCATCTCTCCAGCCCTGTAAAATATTAAACTTTAAAGTGCTAATTACAATGTCTTTAAAAAAAAATTGATGATGGTCACTCAAAGATGGGGCCAATTCCAGTAAAATTTCAGTTGTAGAATGAAGCAACAGACATGTCTGTGTCTGCCCAGTAAGGCTCATGGGCTGAAGGACCGCTCCTGGAGAGCAGAAGAAAAATTTGAGTTCCATGGGGCCTGGGAAGTCTTGGCTGCTAACACTGGTGAGATGACCCATTTTCCATTCTGATGATAAAATTAAAATCCTAATAAATCCTACTTGTGAGGCCCCTAAAGAGCCGCGTCAGCTTTGAAGTAGACCTACGTTCACAGTCTGCATACAGAAGCCACAAACTGAGCCAAAGTACAGACATCTCCTGGAGTGTAATTTCCAAGCGTGAAGTTGTGGCAGAGCCACATGTGGCTCCAAGGTCCGAGCTTCCAATGCTATTCATGTGTGACTAGAGCTTAGGACCCACACAGGAACCAGACTCATCGTTTAAATTGGTGACTNCAGATGGCTCTCTGAGGCCCCCCTGGGTAGCCTGAACAATGAAGGAGGAAGTACAAGGGGATTCCCGGTATGTGCCTCTGAGCTCCTTCCAAAGCAATGGTCCCAACATGTGACTAGGTCAGGTCTGACTGACTGGGCAGATAGCCCTCTTTCCTTAGGAAGCTTAACCACAGATGGCCCTTACAAAGAATGGTGACAAAAGTAGAATCCTTTCACCTCATGGTGGCCTTCTCAAGAGTTGATTTTAAAAGTGTAGCAATGAAACTGGTAAAAGTATTTAGGGGACACAGGAGAAATGACAGTTTTTGAAGAGTTCCGTCCTGAGTTAGCAAGCAGAGGGGTGGCGCTGGGTGGACNAAGAACCCTCTGAAAGTCCCAACTTGCAANTGGCATGGGGAAATTGCAAAATGCATGCCAGGGTGACTCCCTGTTCATGTCTCTGAAAATGTGTTAATTTCAGGGATGTCATAATCCCTGAGGCAGTAACAGAGTACACCTCCCACTCTCTGGGTATTTTGCCTTAACCNTATGGTGCCACATGACATACCTCCACTGCCTGCCCCAGCTCTGCCCACTTCTCCTCCCACCAGAAGCGTGGGAACACAAGCTTTCCTTGCCCNGCCCCTGCACTCGCTCCTCCCAGCACGTTCTTAAATACTGGTAGGAAGCCTGAAAGCTGGGAGTTCTTTGCCCACTGTCAGAAACATCAGTCATAATCTCCCATCAAACACTTCGTAAGCAGTGAAAGTGGGAGTTACAGGCTGCCTCTCCAATCACCAGCAGCTTGCTTAGCTCTGCCCACCAGACAGTCCTCTAGCTAGGGACTGGTGATGGTGGTTCCCCTTGGGCGGTGTCCATGTGGGGCAGGTAGTGGCTGGAATATGGAAAGGGAAAGAAGCAAGGACTGAGCAGACAGCTCATCTGCCCCCACATCTGTCTGTCTGTCTGTCTGTCTCCCTCTCCCTTTCCCTCTCCCTCTCCAGAAAGAATGAGAGATCAAGATATAGCTATGCACACTGTCTTTCTGTATGTTTATGGTGAGTGTGTGTGAGCACTTGCTGGTGCTTTAATTTTTGAGGAGTACCAGCTCCTTCAGTTATGTGTAGTGCAGAAAATTCAGTCCTGACAAGGAAATGGGCCGAGTACACAAGAGTAACTAGTGTAATCCTCAGAGCTCTGGCAGGCTAATGGATTTCAAATTGGCCCTAACTCATCAGGCAGAATGGATGAGGGATGAAAGAGACCTTAGCGAGCCCACAACCCAACAGCATCTTGTTCCTGTTCAGGATTCAGGAGGAAAACAAATCTGAAAAATAAAATGAACACCTCTTCAGAAAGCAGTGCACACATGGAGAAACCCCTCTACCTTGTGTGATCATGTCTGCGCTGCCGTAGCTGCNGCTGCTGGGCCCCATCCTCGGTGGCTCTCTGCAATGNTGCCACTTATTAGCTCCTATCTGTGGGTCTCAGAGCAGCAACCACAAGCAAAGGAAGTGCCCAGCTAACTCAGTGACCTGAACCTCCTGTCCTTCCATTTCTTAGCCATCTCTTCCCACAGATGCTCCATCCTTCATGCCAGTGCAGCAGCTGGCACAGCCAGAGTTGGTGGGACTGACCGACCCCAACTTGTGAATTGTGGTTCCCTTTGGGTACAATCACCTCTAGTTAATGCAGACCCCACAAGCCAGAAGGGAAGATCCGCCATCAAGACATCCAACTCCAGCTGTTCTTTGGGGGTTCCCAGGCTACCTACATTCTGAAAGGCTGACTATAAATTTTTGTGAAGTTTGGCAGTTTGCTATAACTACTCAAGGAACTGAAAACCCATCATTTTGATTATTACCTTTGTGTCATAAAGTATACAAAGAAGGATGACCAGCCACATGGAAACACCCATGGGTGNGGTCCNAGGAAGCACAGACATCAACCTTCTCCACNTCTCGCCCTTCATCAACCAGGATCCAGTTTCACTAGGGTGTTTGTACATAGACCCTGGTGGAATCATTGGCCACAGGATTGAGTTCAATCACTAGCCTCAAAATCCTGATTCTGGGACCGTGTGTACTTTGTCATTCTAGGAACCCACCTTGAGTCAGTTCATTAGGACAGAGACAGGTGTAATCCTGGGGCTNCTGAGAGCAAACTCACCCCTGTCACCTCGGAAATCGTAAAGATTTGTGGCTATCCTCCTATGAGCCAGAAACAAAGACNGGTCAGATTGTTCATTGTATAACAGTACCTCAGCATCAGAGGGTGGACCTGGGGGAGGCTAGGGTGGGGGATACATGAAGAAACTAAAGCAAAATGATGGNAAAATGTGTTTAGAAAGTGCTGTGCCCCTGTGGCAGCTGTAATGTGTGTGTGCACACGTTCAACCCTGAAGATGGGCACAGAGGTACTGAAGAGGCAATGGGCTGGACTTCAGTTGGAAGCAGATAAAGAATGGGTCATTATGTTAAGCCTCTCAGGTGGGCTTTGTGCTCTTACGAACATGGAGTGCCTATGTCCAACAGCCAATGCAAACAGCATTACAAGATCTCATCTGACTGGCTCCATCCTGTGTAAGAAGCAAGTTTTGTAGGTAGAAAATACTTTGGCTCTGTTTTGATTTTCAAAGTGTGCTATTGGGTAGATANATAATCTTCCATAATCAAAGCAGTGATGTGCTTCAAAAGACAGAAAAGGTGTCAAGTATATGCAACCTGAGTGGCCTTAGCTTAATAATGGAAAGCTTACTTGTTAACTGCACCAAAATTAGAATCACAGAGCCTGTTGACTCTTAGTGGTAGCTTCCATGATGCATGTGTATGAAACTGCTCTGTGGCACATGACTATAATTCCTGTCACCAAAGCCTGATGTCTCTTGTGACTGAGGCATATTAAAGTTATGCCCAGCTTGAGGTCATTATTCAAGGATACCTCTTGCTTCTGCAGCTGCATATACCATCCCCTTCTTTCCATTTCACTTGTACTCAGGGAAGTCCAGAGCTTGGCTTCATCTTTTCAAGTTTCTCCCATTATCCTACTTAGAGTCATCTTACAACTGCTCACCTTATGACAGCTGCCTGCTGTCAGCTGAGATGCTGGGTTCACTGTGTTCAAACCATGTGGTCTAGGGACTCTTGTGCCCATCTGTCACTTTACTTGCAACTGTGGTACTTTTCATTCTATGAGGCTTTGCAAATTAATTTTATGAGGGAAAATCTAGTTAAAAACACAGAGCCCAGTTTAGGATGGAAACCAAGAAAATGGTCTCATGAGAGCCTCACTGAGTGCCACCTTAGCGTGTGGAAGCTGGGCGAGGGGCTGTCGGATGGTTAGTTGATACTCAGTTGCGGTACCGAGTTCATTCTGTGTTGCCTCTCATTAGCAATATTTGAAAGCCCTCTTGCAAATTCCACCAAGCCACCAGCATTGTTTTCCTCCTCTTCCACATGGGGATCCGTGACACATGCTGACATGGCACTTGTTCCTGACCTTCGGCAGACCCTGGAAAAGCAGCCGAGAGATTGTAGTGTTAATAGCTCTGTATCGTCTGTTTAGAAGCTGGGCTTTTTTGGAGCTGGGACTGAATCTAGGGTCTCATGCATATCAGGCAGGCACATGGAAGCTGAGCCACCTCCCAGCCTTCTGTTTCTGTTGTGAGAGTCTCACCAAGTTGTCCAGGTTGGCTTTGATCTCATTCTGTAGCTGGGCCAGGCCTTGAACCTGTAATCCTTATACCTCAGCTTCCNGAGCAGCCAAGCGCAATGTCTCCAACAGACATGGAGAGCCATTCAGGGAAGGCAGAGGAACAAAAGATTCCCAGAGAACCAAAGCCTGGCTCAGCCACTCACCCTTCTGTGGCCTTGAGCAAGTAATCTCGACTCAATGTTGCAGACTGTGGAATGAGATCATAGCAATCCCTGTTCTGTGGAATTGTGGGTATTGGCTATAACATGACTGAACGCCAGACACTCAGGAGGCAGGTGGGATCTGTTGCTCTAAGATCCGAACTTCTTTCCCTTCAGCGTACACACAGCTGATGTTTCATGAATGCTAATAGCTTTTTTAAAAGACAGATTCTAAACATTTGGTTGACCCAAACCATTCTCATTACTTCTTAGTCTCATTCTGACATGGCAAAACATGCTCTTTATGTGGTACCAAGATTGTGGTCAATTCTGAACCAAGAGGGCTGGGGGCATCAGAGCCCTCCAGTCACATCCAGAAATGGAGCAAGTTCAGTGATACCTGCCATCATCCACCAGGACACAGCCTTCTAGTCCGAGTACTGGACACACACACACATGCGTGTGCATGCGTGCGCTGAGCTTGGGCTCTGTGATTCAACGTTGCTTCTAGCCTTAACTCTATGTGCTTGCTCATTTGCCAGGCTCAAGGCTNTTTGCAGCAACTTGAATTTTAAAGCCTTTTCTTGCATTCACAGCTCATGGAATGCCATGCTGCGAAAGATATGGACACNTCTAGAGAGACTTCTGGTTTCACAGATAAGCAAACTGAGACTTGGAGAGTAAGAAACGCATTTACCCCATGCAATAGATGATTTGAGGGAGATAATACCCAGCTGTCCCATCTTNTCCATTGGTGCCCTCCCATTGCACAACACTAGCTCTGCTCCCTGACTGGAAACNTCACTTGAAAATGTCAAATGTGAACACCACACAGGTGATCTCTAAGCAACACTAACAGTGGATGAAGATTTTTATTTTACTTCTGTCTATTGCTCCTCCAGTCTCCCAGACAGACGCACTATTATAAAAATGAGCTCTAGCCAGAGGATTATGGATCCTAAATGAACATCTCAGAGAAATGACGAGTTCATCTATGAGTCTTGCATTTTAGAAACCTCTAGAAGATCTGCATGTCACTTAGTTATTAGGAGGATTAACCCTGCAGCCTACGAGTCTGGCAGCTAATGTACTTCCCTGACTTTAGGCTACCCTGTGGTCACATGTGTTCATTCTGGTGAAATGAGGAAATGATTTCATATTGACTAACCAGCATCAGCCTGGGAACTTAATAGCCATGTGCATGACCACAAGATGTGCCGTGTAAAGTGAAATCAGACCACTGTGTTAGCCGGCAAGCACAGCACAAGCGAGCAGGATGAGGAAGTCACTCAGGCTACCAACAGGCGAACCCTACAGGAAGCAGCAGGCCTGCAGTTCTGGCTTAGAGTCAGGTAACAACTCCACCTTTCCCTCCCTCCCTCAGAGAGAAAAGGAAACTTCTTGCAAAAACTAAAGCAGAGAGAGAGAGGGATGTCCGCTGTTTCATCACAAACTGCTTTCAACAGAAAACCAAACAAAACAGCATATACAGTACTTGTGTTTAAGGTCATTTTCATAAAAAGAACAAGCTGCATTGATTTTTAAAAGCTTATTTTGTTAATTTTTCTTTTAAAANTTTGTTTTAGTTCACTGAGAGTTTTCCTAGAGATCTCAAGTAAGATCTGCAGTCCTTCGCATGTCTGCACAAGACCTGTCTGTCAGGACACTATGGTCATCCATTCTCAGCTCTTTGAGGCACCCACGCCTACATCCATTTGGCCACACCAGTTTGGAGTCCTCCAGCACAGGATGTGTGTCCCCATGCCCAGTGTCCACGCTGCCATTTGTCATCGTTTGTTTTTTTTNNTTTTTTTTTTAACCTTGGCCCTTCTGACTGGGCTTAGCATGAAATCTCAAAGTACTTTTAATTTGCATTTCCTTGATGGCTATGGATGTTGAATATTTTTAAATGTTTCTCAGATGTTTGTATTTTTTTTCTGAATGTTTAGTTTTGTGCCCTCATTTTAAAAAATTAGGTTTTCTTAATGTTTAATTTTTGAGTTACTTATATGTTCTAGATATTAACTCTCTGTCAGATGTATAGCTGGTAAAGACTGCCTCTTCATTTGAGTAACAGTACCTTTGCTGTACAGAAACTTTTCAGTTTTGTGAGGTCCAATTTATTATTGGAATCAAATCCTTCTACTATCAGGATGCTATTCAGAAAATCTTTTCTTATGCCAGTGAGCTCAAGCCTATTCCCTACTTGCTCCCCTGTCAGATTCAGGGTATCTGGTATTGTGTTGAAGTCCTTAATCCCTTTGGAGGAGAGTTTTTTATAGGGTGGAAGATAGGGGTTAAATGTCATTTGTCTACTGTAGCCATCCAGTTTGACAAGCAACATCTGTTGAAGATGCCTCTTCTCTCCAATGTGCATTTGTTGGCTTTTGTCAAAAGTTGGGTGGATGTAGGAGTATGGGTTTATATGTGAGTCCTCATTTCTAGTCCGTTCATCAGTGAGTCTGGTTTTGTGCCAGTGCCATTCTGCTTCATTGGGATTTTTATAGAGATTGCATTAAACCTGTGGCTTGCTTTTGGTAGGGTGGCCATTTCACAGTACTAATCCTACCAACATATAAGCATGGGAGACCTTTCCACTTTCTAGTATCTTGTTCAAATTCTTTTTTCAGTCTCTTAAATATTTTTTTGTACAGATCTTTCACTTCTTTGGTTAGATTTATTCTAAGATTTTTTTTCTTGAGGCTATTGTGGATGGCATTAGTTCCTTTATTTCTTTTCAGTATGTTTGTTGTTTGTATATATGAAAGCTACTGGTTTTTGTTAATTTGCTGATTATTTATCAGGTGTAGGAGTCGTCCAGTGGAATCTTCTGGATCTTTTGATTCAATGTTCTGGAATTGCTTTTGTGCCTGCCTGTACATGTTTATCCTTTTCTTCAGACATGAGTATTCCTTCCAGTATATTCTCTAGAGATGGATTAGTGGTCATACATTAAATCTGATAGTTTTGCTGTATACAGTAGTCCTCACTGCCATCCACTGTTTTTCATAACTTGTAGAGCATGGGTCTAGTTCCTCTTGGATTTCAGTCTCCATTGGAAAATTTACTATTATTCTAATGGGCCTACCTTTGTTTGAGACTTGATATTTTTTTCTTGTCACTTTCAATATCCTTTGTTTTGTACATTTGGTGTTTTGACTGTTATATGATGTGGTGAATTTCTTTTCTAGTCCTGTCTATTTGCTGTTCTGTGTGTCTCTTGGACCTTGATAGGCCTCTCTTTTCTTAAATTAGGGAATTTTTATTCTATAATTTTGTTGAAGATATTTTTTCATTCTATACTTATTTTTCTATAGGTTTGATATTTTTATAGAGTGAGGTCCTGGCATGTTCTGTTCTTGGGACTGGAGGGGATTTGACATTTTCTTTAGTTGAATGATCCAATTCTTCTTTATCTTCAAGAGCTGATACTCTCTCTTCCACCTGATCCAATCTGTTGGTGAAACTTTCCTCTGAATTTTTTGAGTTCATGAATTTTTCATTTCAAGCTTTATTTCATTTTGGCTTTTCTTCAGAGACTGTATCTCTTTATTAAATTCTGTTTTCATGTCTTGAGTTATTTTTGTTATTTNATCCAACTCTATTTTTGCAGTCTTCAATTTGCCATTTATTCATCTACTCTTTGAATTCTTTGATCATTTTTTCTATTTGAATCCTTATCCTGTGTATCTAAGTCACTTTTCTCAGGGGACATTATAATGGGAGTACTAAATTTTAGTTATTCATGTGGGATCTTGNCATCTAGAGTAAGGTCATTGGTAGTGTTTNTTGTAGACATCTTGTCTTCTGTGTTGAGTGGGTGGCTGNAGTTCCATGTCCCATTACACCAATTTGTCAGATGATTGATCAGCTGAATGGGGTTAAGGGCTCAGTCTTTGGGCAATTCAGTGTTGATGTTCAAACAACAGGGCATCAAAAGTAGACTTGGCTCAGCTCGAGCTCAGTGAGGTTTCTAAGCCCAGAGCAGACTTTCTGTAAAGTTAGAAGATGGTCAGAACTTTTCTACAGATACTAGGGGAGTTGGATATGCTAGTCTTGAAACCCTATGTGAAGAATGGGGTGAGGGGAGGTGGGCACAGGGCATGTCATCCTCATGCATGTCTCAGGAGTTGCATAAGTGGTTATAGTGGCCCTCCTTAGAGAGGGTAAGTCTTAAAAGGTCATGGGTATGGGTAGAGTTGGCAATATAAATCTAGTGCCTGCCTAAAAAAGAGGCCAAGTGGGTGCAGCAGAGATGGGTGGAATTGGAGGTGAAAGTCTAGACTCCCTGCCTAGGGATAGGGGACAAGGAATCTCAGCATTTCTTAATTTTAAACATTGGAAAATTACCTATACATCTTCATTTCAGATATGGTCAGTTGACAGACAGGTAGAGGGAGAAACATGCCAAACAGAGTAACCAGAAATACCCAAAAGGGCTAAAAAGAGAGAATGGAACCCAGAGGACAGGAACAGACCATCTTTCCTCCCTGGCACCTCCTAGCCTTTGTCATCTGTGACTGCCTATGGCTTAGAAAAGCGCGAGGCCCAGGCTGGGTGCCGCTTCCATTGTTTCCCAGTGCCTAGCACGGGCACAGGAATCACAAGCGGGAGTTATGAAAGGAATGAGTGAACAAAGGGACTCATGCAGACACAGAGTGGAGAACGAGAGTCCCGTGGCCCAGGCAGCTCCAGCGCAATCTGCTGAGAGAGAGCTGCCATTGTTTCCTCAAAAGCAGGCAGCCTTGGACATAACTGCTCCAGCCGGGTGCTTGCAGGAGCCTTTCTGTGGAGATGGCTTCACAAACCTGTCTTCTGCTCTCTTGGGCCCAGCAGTCTGCTGAGGATGTTCCGCCTNATNCTGGAAGGGCTATCTTCCCCTTCCCTCACTCTGGGCATTAATTGCTGTGTCTCCTGGTATCATCTGACCCTGTGTCACCTGATACACCCCAACACTTCTGCCCCTGAGGAACTAACTCCCTTTCCTCCAAGTCACATGGGTCCCATTATCCTCTATCCCCACCCGGCTTTAATGTCTCTCCTGACCCTCTTGTAGTCCCTGCTCTGCTTTTTAGGTATGCATGTGTACATATGTAAGAATCTAAATTGAACTAGATTCCTCCTGTGATAGAAAACATATATATCTATTTGAATCTGGATTATTTCTCTTATTAGTCTCAGTGCCACCCATTTCCCTGAAATGCCATACATTGTTCACAGAAACAAGAGCAATGAAATCAGCCTTCATTTTACCCCCGTCTCCTCTCCCACAATTCCTCCTCTGGTGGCCGCCTGTTTCCCACCCCAGAAGAAGAGCTGGTGAACTCTGGGACTCTGGCATGAAGAAGTGATCACCTTAGCCTCTGAGCCAAGGGGAGTTTTCGGGCCCAGCTCTCCTCTAATGGCTGGTAGGGGGTGGAGAGGGTGTCACTCTGGTACATTCATCTCAGATGTTGGCTGGCTCTGACTGCCCAAAGGCAACCGAGCCACCCCATTGATTAGCTGAGCAGCTTCANGATGACATCAGGGACTCTGCGGGATTCATCCCAAGAATCACTGTGACAGAAAAAGGATGATGTTGAGGTTACTGCCTTCACCATTCTAAACACAGGTCTACGGCAGTAAAGTCATTCACATAGCGGCACAAACAGCATCACCCCCAGCTTCAGTTCAAACTCTGCCTATCAGGGCCCAGGGTGGTGGTTGCTGCCAAAGCTGAGGACTTGAGTTTGCTCCCCAGGACCCACATGGTATAAGGAAAGCACTGATTCTGGCTCTTTGTCCTCTGATCTACACACATACACACACACACACACACACGCATGCACTTTGATCCCTAAATACCTGACTGTAGGTGTGTTGGAGTCACTGAATACATCTGTCACTCTGAAATTCAGAGCAAGTGATGATCCTTAATCCTCTTCCTGCAACTGGAGATAGGGCACCATGTGTCACACACATGTTAACAAGCCATGCCAAGGACCAGAAAGGTCAAGATGGAAGTGGCACTACAGACACCTCTCCCCACTGCACTCTAGAGAAAGAGAGGGCTCTGATGGCCCTGTGGTTGGGAGTCCCAGGCAGAGTTTTCTCAGGACTTACCTGGGAGAGGAGGGGTTGTAAGCAAGAAGCTCCCTGCAAGGGTGACAGAGGAAGGTACTCAGAAGCAGTTGGATAGGTGGGGACACAACCCCATGGTCTTGGGTTCCCAGCTATGTCATGGGGAATTAACCTGCTGGTAAAGAACCTCAGCAGAGGACGTGGGCAGGAACCCAGCATGGGTGGCTGGAGCAGAAACCTTTTTTCTACCAACCTCCGATTCAGGAGCAGTTACACTTCTACACCCCACACACAGATCTGCTCTTGCTGCCGTCAGACCCATCCTCTATCAGTCACTGGATGCCCACAGGCTGCTTCATCCAGGANCACCTGGGAGCCTGGAGGAAGTCATTGTTGAGGTTTTCCCAGTCCATGGGACCAATCCTGCCTCTTCCTGCCCCTGGCCAGAAAAGGATCTTTTGGTGTATGTGCTGAGAGACACTGAGTTTTGGGTTTTATTTGAGGCAGTCCTGCTTTATAGCCCAGGCTGGCCTGAAATTCACTATATAGCCCATACTGGCCTTGAACTCCAAGGCCAGCTCCTGCCTCAGCTTCTAGAGTATTAGGATTACAGAGGTGTGCACAACCATGCCCAAGTGAGACACTGATTTAAATTTCAATAACAACCAGAAATATTCTGGTGCCCCTGGCTCCCACTCCCACTCACTGCCCGGTTCCTGCATTTATTTTCTTTTAGGAGAAGAATCTGGACTGGTTTCCTCGGATGCGAGCCATGTCACTTGTCAGCAATGAAGGTGACAGTGAGCAAAATGAGATCCGGAGCCTGCAGGAAAAGCTGGAGTCTACCATGAGTCTGGTGAAGCAGCTGTCTGGGCAGCTGGCAGAGCTGAAGGAGCAGGTTAGTGAGCTGGGGCTGGAGCCACCCTCCGCTGT